>WXYE02254243.1:0-16543 GCA_011319275.2 Echinosphaeria canescens | reverse complement strand
ACAGTGACAATCACAAATAAACATACAAATCCTAGGGTCCTATAATATCTTCGAGCTTGCGAGGTCGGGGGTCTGGGGGTACCCCCAGAAAAAACAAGGTTAAAAGGTAGAGCGGCCTTTTCCTGGGGGTGCCCCCCAGACCCCCAACCTCGCTTCGCTCGAAGATACTATACAATCGGGGTTAATAAATGAGCGTGTACGGACCTTAGGATCTGCATGTTTATTTGGTTTAGCGCCATACCTTGACCAACGGATCTGTCTTCCTCTGGGCCTTCCAGGAGAAACTAATGTCCACGGTCAAGCTGGCGTACTTGGGCGCCGACCGGTACCTCCAGTGCTAATCACAAAATAAACATGTAGATCCTAGGGTCTGTGTGCTGCTTATTTACTAACCCCGATTATACTATTATTATTATATCTTCGAGCGAAGCGAGGCCGGGGGTCTGGGGGACACCCCCAGGAAAAGACCGCTCTAACTTTTACCCTTTTTTTTCTGGGGGTGCCCCCCAGACCCCCGACCTCGCAAGCTCGAAGATACTGAGCATACAAACCTGAGTCTGGCCTGCCCGAGACCTCTGCTGCCTCGTGTTGTTCATGATGGTGCAATACGTCTTGTGACACACCACATACACCTATCACGGGGAGAAGACAATGTGATTCCTATCATAGAGGAGACCAATGTGGGTGACGCAACGGCTCTGGTGAAACTATACGGTGTGTCCGTCGTGAAATCCACGCACCAATTGAAGATAAGAAAAGATTTAGCCTCCGCGGCCCTTGCGAATACCCCCAGAATTCCCACCAGAGGACGAAGGTGGGATGTGCGGATATCACAGATATACCAGTTGTTGTCCGCACAAAGTTAAGTAAGCTTTAGTTTTTGTAGGTCCACAACGTTTATGTGTTGCCCCTGAATCGCCTCGGTTACTATATAGTAAGCACAGGTATCTCGATTTAAACTCCGAAACTCTTAGTCCAACTTCCTCCCTAGCCACAGTTGATACCCACAGTCGACTGCTCGTAGCACATGTCCCAAAACTCATCAGGTGTCTGATTTAACTCTAAGTCCTTGCCCGCCACCAACAGCCTGTCCTGTATCATTGCCATCATTCGTCGCCAGCCATAGATAAAAACAACCCAAATAAAATCGCAGGACAGGTCAGTGCCTCCCCCCGTCCGGAACCATCACCATATCTCGTGCCTCAAACATGTCCCGCACCGTCCGCGCCTTCTGGTCCAGCCACCTGTGGACACCCTCGCACGCCAGGATCTGAGCCGAGCAGCCGGTCCCAGCCCCAGCGGCGTTGTTGCGCATCAGGCGCACAACAGACCCGAAGCGGCGCAACAGGGCCTCAAGCTTGCGGAAGTGAACCAGCCAGAGGTGTTGCTTCAGGTCGTCGACGTCGTCGTCATAGTCGACCTGCAGGACGCCCCACGAGAGGCGCGGGGCCGCGGATGCCGCGGCCGGGGAATCTGGCGCATTGCTGCATGATGCCGAAAAGAGCGGCGGCGACGGAGATGATGACGATGTTGCTGCTGGCATGTCTCTAAACAAGGAACCGTAGCCGGACATGCTGCCAATGCTGTTGGGGCTACTGCCTCTTGCCCCGGCCAGACTGGCCGCCGCTGAGGATAGAGGGGGGGTGGCGTATCCGCCGAAGAGATCGGCCATGCTCCCGACGGCTCCTGGGGGAGGTGTCGTTGGCAGGGAAGCGGGGGAGATCGCTTTGGCCAGAGTGGCCTCGAAACCCTGCACGACCCGGCCGACTACAACGCTGATGCTCACTGTGTTGGCTGCCGGTTAGATACGAAGAAGAGCTATATCCTGAAAGAAGAAATCCCATCTGTTCACAAAAGGCCACGACTTACTGATGGTCATCTCATCCCAAGATGCGCAGTCGCATTGGAGGACTTCCTCGGACAGCTTGATAGCCCGCTTCAGCTGCGACAGTTGCACGTCGAAGGGCAGCATGCCGTCGTGCGGGAAGGACGCCGGTATCACGCTCAGCTTGCGGGCGATCCGCGTGGTGCAGTCACACGTCTTGTAGTTCATGGATGGCACATCCATGCCAAAACCGGAGTGTTGAGATTGCATCATCACGGATGGCGAATGCGAACAGACGTCTTCCATGAAGAAGCCCTCGTAATTGTCGGAGACGGCGTTGGCGCCCGATGTGGGCATGAATTGGTGGTCCAGGTAGTCGTAGGATGACAGCGGAGTCAACAGCCCGTCCATGGGGTCGAAGCTCGTCCCGAGTGTCGAGCTGGGGGACATGTCCAGGTCCAAGCCGCTGCCGGCCCCCGATTGCATGTACATGTCAAGGTCGAGGTTGAGAGTGCCGAGGAAGTCCTGATTGTCTGCTTCGATGGCCGTGGCAGCCTCTCTCTCTTCGTGCTGTCGCCTGCGCTGGCGTTTCGGCTTGGCACCACCGGCCAATGATGCTGCCGTCGTGGCTGTTGCTGCCTCTGCCTCGGCGCCGGTCGCGGTAGCCAGGGTGGCCGAGTGCGAGGTCGAGGAGGCGCCTATCCTCGGCGCCGTCTTGTGACTGCGGCGTGAGAGCCCGTAGATGCATCGGATGCCCTGCTTCTCGCACCGGGCGCACCGCGGCTTGGTCTGGCTGCAGCGGACCTTGGACTCGTTGCAGGCATCGCACGAGGCGCGGAGCTTGGCCACTTTCCCGTTGACGAGGGACGCAGCGGAGGCTTGTGTTGGGTCTGGGGGTGTTGTGGCACGAGACATGTCTCTTTTTTTTTTTTTTTTTTTTCCCTCTCGGAGGTTGTTCAAGTAGACCGGGCAGACTGGCTGGGTGTGCACTAGAGTCGATCCGATGTCGAGACCCCTTGCGTTCGTCTTCTCGGCTTCGGGATCGTATTGGAACCCGGCTGCCGATTACCGCTTGGAAAGACGGAGAGAGAGAAGGGCCTGTGCTGCTGCTTGTGTTGCTGTGTGTGTTGCTTCCTGCCTTCTGCTGATGTCGCCCCAGACAGTAACGAGAAATCAGGAGACGGCGCTCGAGCTCTGAAACACCGAACTCGGAGACTCAACGCAAGTAGAGGATTGCCAGTCAGTAGACCATGAGGCTCAAGATAGCAGAGCAAAGGAGCAGCAAGATGTAGGAGGTCGGTGGTATTTCGTATGATGGAGAACGCGAGCCCAGATGAGCCACGTGCCACGGGAGTCGCCAACACTCATATATACCTGAATATCAAGCTGGGACAGTTGGCGATACGAGACGGTGTAGACATGTAGGTAGGGCTGGGACATGTAGGGCTGGGGTTTGGTAGACAAATTGGCAGCTTGCGCCCTGCCTCGCACACGACCCCCTACCCCTCTGCTGGGGAAGAGAGCACACGCAGGGCTCCGGATGCCCCCAAATCTGCTCGGAGCCAAAGTTCCTAGCATTATCCTGTCACGTATTGGCCATACGCCAAAGCAGTCTATGTGCGCCATAATCTAACCTTGCTTACTCGGAGAAGTCTGTGTTGCACATTTAGGAAGCTTAGTTATTCTGGAACATTACTTTCCTTGGCAAGCTCTCTGTCGAGTTGCGAGTAAGAACTGCCAGTGCCAGCAGCGGGGAGAAGGGGGGCCAACACCGTATCGGTGTCACGCCGGCGGATGATGGTTACACACTCCTATATGCTGAGGGGCAGGGTAAACGTCGTCGCGCGGTTTCGGCCAAGGCGCTCCCATATGCCTACTCGTCGGGATGCTTGCCCACCTCTATGAATAGATCCACCACACCGTGTCTGCCTGTCTTGACCTTTGCATGGAGACTTGATACGGTATCAGGGGGAGGAAGCTGGTACCGGTAATGGCTCTTGCCATGACACCTCCGCTAGACAGAAACTAGTACCTAGACAGGGTAGCAAAAGAACTTGAGACACTTCCATGGTTGTGCCTTGTCAGATCCTTCTTAGATATCTCCGTCAATCTTACACGTCTGCTGTGTGAGCAGGATGAAGATTTCGGACGTTTAATGTTCAAGCTCACGGCTGGCCGCTCCCTGTCTTCTTTTGGATTGGCTACTGAACGAGGTTGGCAGGACGACCCTTCGAAAAAGACCGTTTCCCTTGGTGCGGCTTGCTGCCTGCTGCGCAACTTTTGCAACCCCCCTCCCCCCCCCCCCTAACAAACGATCCGCTACGCGTGAAGTATCCAGCACTCCATGCCCTAAGCCGCACCAGCACGGCACTTGTCCGAGAACCGCGCAGGAAAGAGCTACTTCGCAGTCTCTTCCACCACCGACACAGCCCTATAGGGCTGAAGCATGTCCAGGGACGAACTTCGACTAAGCACGACATGAGAGATAGATGATAGATGATTATGTCTTCCCCAAACCCTCAACATATGCTAATTCCCGATTGGACCACGCACGAGTTTGGAGCAAGGGGTCCAACGGGCCGCCTCTGAGAAAGTCACGGGGTTGCCCTCTTCTTCGGAGCGGTTCATGCAACCCCGAAAACGGTTTCCCGACCAAAATCGCCGTGGGAGTCGGCATGTTGCAGATAAGGATCACTGGAAAGGGGTGCGTGGGGGGCGGGGTTCCCACCGAGATGGCCCCAGAAGAATCAGAGTTCCGCACCCTGCGAGAAAGCTCATGGTTTCAGCCTCTGTTAAGAACACCGCCAGTTTGTCCCGGCTTGTGTTTTTGTTGTGTGTTACCTGCTGTGGTACATCAACCTTATCCTTCCCATCCTCCTCCCGAACAGGCAACAGGCAACAACGGGTGTGGCGATGGAGGGTGGCATTCACAGTTTTGTCACCACTGACGTCCTGCATGTTGATCAACTCACCAGACTCCAGGGGACCACAAGGCCCTTATCAAGGATGACGGTATGAAGGCACGGATGAGAAGTCTGCTCTGCTATTTTCACCACTGGCGTCGCATCCCCCCTGCGGCAATATGTTCGAGGGGGTCGCTGCGAGGAGATAGCGGCTGAGAACATTCAACAACCGAACGCCTGGGGGGCAGGCAGATTCTAACGAGCACGGTGTTTCATGCGCACATATCAAGGAGTAATAAAAAGAGACTATCTGTGCTAATTTTAATCGTGTCCTGACAAGAACCCTCACAAGCACGGAAAGATGAGTTGGACAGTTCGTAGTAGTATAGCCGGCGGGAGAACTAGCATATCGTGATCTAGAAATATACCTAAAGACTTCTTCTATGTAACTCCAGTCTAATCTTTCCAACCGACATCGGCATCATTCTATTCACAGCGCCTCTGACGTGACTCTCACAGGTAACAAACATCAGGCTTTCCCAGCTACCTCACGTTAGACATGCTCTTCCTCAGGAGGTCCGCACCTGCAGACTGGCACCGCCGTCGATCACCCAGCCGGCGCCGGTCACGTAGCTGGACCGCGGGCTCGTCATGAAGAGAACCAAGTCGGCGATCTCCTCGGGCCTCGCGATCCTACGCATGGGAACGATGGACTTGATCATCTCCTGTAGGTCCGGGTTTCCCTCGATGGCCGCGTCCACCATTGGCGTGTCGACCCACCCGGGGCAGATGGCGTTGACGCGGATGCCGTAAGGTGCCAGATCAAGAGCTGTTTTCCTCTGCTGGTTAGAGTCTCTAAATTTGATAAAAAAAAAAAAAAAGGTTTCAACCGTTCGGAGCCACGAGGACAGAAAATCGAGCGAGCACACAGAACTTACCCGCATTCTTGGTCATGCCCATGACCGCATGCTTGCTCGTCGTGTACTGGGTGATGTTCGGCGTGGCCGCGAACGAGTTGCACGAGCCGACGTTGAGGATGACGCCGCGGCCGACCTCGCGGCGCCGGCCCCTGCTCTCGCTCGTGGCCACGGGCTGCGTCTTCATGACGGCCACGGCCGCCTGGATGCAGTGCAGCGAGCCCATGACGTTGACGCGCCAGAAGCGCTCCATCTCGGCCGTGTCGGTCTCGTGGATGGGCGCCGGCTTGCGCACGCCCACGCCGGCGCTGTTGACCAGGTAGTCGACGCGCCCGAACGCTTCGACCGCGCGCCGCACCATCTCCCGGCAGCTGGCCGGGTCGGCCACGTCGACGCGCAGCGCCAGCGCGCGGAACTCTGCGTGCGTGGCCACGGCGCTGGCCTCGCGCGCCGCCTCAGTGACCGCCGCGTGGTCCACGTCCGCGAGCACCACGCCGCGCGCGCCCTCGGCCGCGTAGGCGAGGCAGCACTCGCGGCCGATGCCGCTGCCTAGAATGCACCGGGTCAGACATCAGCTCCCCTCTATGTGAGGAATGGGATCAAGGGATGGCCGTCAAGATGGCAGGGAGCGACATCTTCGAGCGAAGCGAGGTCGGGGGTCTGGGGGGCACCCCCAGAAAAAAAAAAAGGTTGAAAGGTAGAGCGTCCTTTTTCTGGGGGTTCCCCCCAGACCCCCGGCCTCGCTGCGCTCGAAGAATCGACCATGATAGCTAGCCGCGCAAGCGTGGCAGTATCTTCGGGGGGGGGGCACTTACCAGCACCGGTGACGATGGCAACGCCGTCAATCAAGAGAGCCATTTTTGCTTTCACGTCTCTCTAGTGAAATATTCTTAGAAACAGATTCTCACAACAACGAAAAAGACAAGAAGCTGCTCGCCATGATGCAGGAAATATTTGGAAGGGGCCGTGTATATGCTCATCACTCGTCCGCGTTTTCGTTCCCGCGCTCAAGGGTTCCCGACTCCAAGTCTGATTCTCGTACTATATCGCCCGACTATCGCGGGCTTGCCAGTCCGCCTTCTCGGCCATCTATCACCTGTTGCTCGCCCCCGGGAATAGAGCATCTAGTCACTCCGTGGCTGATGCGGCCGCCGCTGACTTCCGTCTGGGAAGTAAACGTCATACAAGGGCGTCACTGTATGCTCTCTGGGCCCCAAGGTAGGAATCCTGCCCACCGGCGCGGTCTTGTCCTACTTTCCATCCTGTGCTACCGCACAACTTGTCAACATGTCTCTGTGTCATCCGGCCCCCGTCCCGCTCATTTCTGGGGCATTTGCTCTCCATCCCACCACCAAAAGTCGGGCCATGCTTGCCAGCCACGGCATGCAAGCCACCGTCGTACCCTCGATGATGCTGCTGTGCCTCTCCATCGAGAAAGGCTACGAGGGGTAGAACCCTTTCAATAGATGGCTGACGCCTGGGAGCCTAAAGGGGGCTTGACGCCCGGGCATTCACTAGCTATCTGTCCTTGGCAAGCCCCCACAGCTGAACCTTGTCCTGGTCCTCAGATACCCCTTCCTTCCCCGACCGCCAAGATCACGGTCACAAGTCCGGAGACGCACTCGGTTCACGGGCGGGCTCCGAAAAGAACACCGCCCTGAAACCTGAGCATCATCGCGTCGAAAGCAAGCACCGGAACTCGGCATCCGCCCTCTGTCCGGGGTGTCCTCCTGACTGGCGGGGAATTCGGGCCTATTCTCGCATCATACTCCGGGGTCGTATCCCGGCCAGGTCACACAGACAATGTTTCCGTCCGGATACCGGAGATGGCCACAAGCCGTCTTTAATCGTGGCGCCAGACAGGGCGAGGGGCTGATAACAAGCACGTGTACAGTCCAGCACAGCGGCGAGGAGGCCGAGGTGCCAGCCGTGTAGTCCATTCTTTCAAATCATCAGCTCATGGACATCAAATCAGTGAGGGCGTGGCAATGGCCGTCTCGCCCCTGATTACCCTCTCGGTCACCCCCTTTGCCGCGTCATCGGGCATGCAAGGTATGAAAGCACCGTAAACACCTCACTATCATGCCGACCTGACCGAGGGCCTATGCGTGGCTTGTTTCCTCGTCTGATCGGCATCCGCAATCTGCCACGTTCGGAGAAGCTGAAGGTGGCCATGGCCTAAAGTGTAGGCTCAAGCCATTTGCGGGACAGGATCCGAGTTGGAAGATCAACGAGCTCTCTACTTGGTAAAAAAAGGAGAGGCCACCTCCTCGTCGCATTAAAATACGGGTTGTGGCAAGATTTAAATCCTCTGTTCACCTCGTGCGTGATAACTACTTTAGTCTTCCTGATCTAAGCTATCTCGCCTCCAACGCGAGAAACCCCCATTGTAACTACCCATTCTCCTTGTCACACTCTTCCCCTCTTATCAGCAAAGGGGACCAATACCTTTCCTTCTACCTCTCTCTATCACGAATTCAGCAGGCCAAGGGGTCCCAACGCAAAGCATGGAGTCCTCGCTCCTGTCGACCAAGCTCGACATATCGGCGCTCCTGCCGAGGACGACGATAATCACCAGTCCCGGCGACGTGACGGTCGGACTCGTCCTTCGGACTCTTCTCATCGGGCTGGCGGTGTACGTCCTGGGGACGGCCGTGTACAGTCGGTACTTTCATCCTCTCCGGAAGTTCCCTGGGCCGTTCTGGGCCTCCATCACCAACTTTTGGCTGCTGTGGATGTTCTCCACCAAGAGGGGGCATACCATCGCCCTGGAGTTGCACGAGAAATATGGTAAGGTGATGTGTGGCGATTGCCGCGCCGCCTCTCTCCCCTACCTTCATATTCCTCCTTCGCATACGCTATAGTCTTTTGCCTCGGTCTCTTGCTAACACGTCTCCAGGTCCCATTGTGCGGTATGCCCCCAATCTGGTGATATTCAACGACCCAAAATGGCTCTCCGACGTCTACCACCGGTACGCAGACAAGACCGAGCTCTACAGCCATGTCATCTTGGGACCGATTCCGCCCCTGTTCCAGACCAAAGACCACAGAGTGCATGCCACGAACAGGAGGCGCACAGCCGCTTCGGTAAGCTACCACCACTTGCGTGTCCCATGGCGACAACGAGAACCCTCCGACTTCCCAAATCGGCCAAGCTGATGACCTGGTTCTCTCTCTATTTCGCTTGCAGTTCTCCCTCTCCCGCTTGTTGAAGATGGAGAAGGATGTCGACACCCTGGTCGAGGCCCTCATGAGCGGAATCCAGAAGGACCACGTCGAGACCGGCAAGGAAATAGACATTGCGGACTGGTCAAAGTAAGTTGATAGACACCCGTGGTACGCGCACGAGAAACTTTTGAACAGGGGAAATATACGAAGAAAAAAAAAAGGCAGGCGGATGAGAGTGGCTTATCATGTTTCCCCGCCAACTCAGATGGTATATCTACGACACTATGTGCCGTCTTGGTTTCGGCAAAGCACCCGGGTTCATCGAGCAGAGGCGAGATGTCGGCGGGCTGATTGCCGCCTTCCACTCGGTGGCCCCGCTGGAAGGCCTAGTCGCTGCCATCCCGCACGTCATCAATGCCCTGGTCAAGCTTCCCGTCATCGGCTCCTGGATCAAGCCCACGGCCGGAGACGGGTCGGGCGTCGGGGTCATCATGAAATACTGCGAAGACGTGCTCAAGCCACGGATGGCAGACCGACACGCCATGGCCACGGGCGACATCCTGGACAGGTGCGTTCTCTCTCTCTCTCTCTCTCTCTCTCTCTCTTTTCCTCCAAAAAGACCATGGGAGTGGAAAACTAAAGGGTCACTCCGACTGATAAAAATCAACAGCATCATGAACGTCAAAAACGCCGACGGCACTTACATGAGTCCGGAAGAGATCCGCATCGAGGCCATGGTCATGCTCGTGGCGGCAACTGACCCGAGTTCCGCCTTTATCAGTCCGTTCATTGACAACGTACGTGTATCCAGGGACGAAACTATAAACCCCTTTGATACAGTGCCAATCACAAAACAAACATACAGACAGATCCTAGAGTCCATAGTATCTTCGAGCGAAGCGAGGTCGGGGGTCTGGGGGGTACCCCCAGAAAAAAAAAAAGGTAGAAGGTAGAAGGTAGAGCAGCCTTTTCCTGGGGGTACCCCCCAGACCCCCGACCTCGCAAGCTCGAAGATATTATAGGACCTTAGGACCTGCATGTTTATTTTGCACCTTGCCTGGCGTGCTGGGCCGAATTACTGATGCCTTTTTCTGGTACCACTCTTGCCCACCCCCCCCTTTCCTCACAGATTGTCCGCAACCCCGACGTCCACCGGCGCCTCGACGCCGAGATCCGCGAGGCCGAGCGCTCCGGCAAGCTGGCGGCCGGGCAGGTGGCGACGTACGGGCAGACGACGGCGCTCCCACTGTTCATGGCGTGCATCAACGAGACGCTCCGGCACGCGCCCTCGACGCCCGTGTTCCTGCCGCGCATGGTGTCCGCGCCCGGGTACGCGCTCGACGGCGGCAAGCGGGGCCAGTTCTTTGTCCCCACCGGGGCCGAGATCGGCGCTAACTCGTACGTCATCCACCGCGACCGCGGCGTGTTCGGCGCGGACGCAGACGTGTGGCGGCCGGACCGGTGGCTCGAGGCCGCGCCCGAGCAGCGCGCCGAGATGGAGCGCTGCATGATGGCCTTTGGGTGCGGCACGCGCGTGTGCCTCGGCAAGCCGGTCGCGCAGATCATGACGCACAAGCTGTGCCTCGAGCTGTTCCGCCGCTTCGACTGGGTGTCGCTGCGGGACGAGCGGCCATGGCAGGCCATCAACCTGGGCATCATGGTGTATAAGGACCAGTGGATGAAGGTGCTGCCGCGCAGAGAGGAGGAGTAGGTCTGGAGACGGGACTTCCGGATGGTGAGACCAGAGGAGTGATAGAGTCGTAGGGGTGAGACCAGAGGATTGATAGAGTCATAGGCGATGGAAGCATGAGAGGGGGGCTGGGTTTCGATAGAGCAGCGTCTTGGTCTAGATCTAGATGGGGAAGGAGGGTGCTTTCCCCTGGAGTCGATCATTTTACCCATCCTAGAATATTGCTTCCTACGGTACCAATCACAAAATCAACGTGTAGATCATAGGATCCGTACACGCTCATTTACTTACCCCGATTATACTATTGCTAAAGTATGTTCGAGCGAAGCGAGGCCGGGGGTCTTGGGGGCACCCCCCAAAAAAAAGAAGGTTAAAAAGTAAAGCGGCCTTTCCTGGGGGTTCCCCCCAGACCCCCGACCTCGCTTCGCTCGAAGATGTGATAATAATAATACAATCAGGATCAACAACTAAGAGTATACAGGACCCTGGGATCTACATGTTTATTTTATGATTAGCACTGTAACAGTACTCTATACAGAAAACAAGGACCATCCCATTATCAAAGGTCAACCAAGATGCAATGTCTTTCTCTCGCTCCGCGACAGCCGAGACTAACCAACCTAATGTAGGGGCATGCTCCCGAGCTCACAAAGAACGCGGTGGTTCACCTCTCTATCGAGCGCAGAGGTTGGATCTCTTAATGCCTTCTTGCTTCGCCAGTTCTCCGAAGAATGTCCATGCTAATTAATTCCACCCAAGACACTCAACAAACCGAAAGGTGGCAAATACGGCAAACATGAATACACGACATGGCAGGGGGGAGGGAGGGAGAGAGAGAATGAAAAAAAAGGGAAGAAAAGGAAGAAGAAAGAGGGAGAGGGAAGAGAAGGAAAAAAAAAAGCCGGCTAACACTCCGCGGCCGAGACAAGAGGGATATCCAGACGAGACTAATGGCCAGGACCAGTCATGCGGGCGACACCCCTTAGGATTCGAACATGTGACACGACGGTGAGTAGTACTCATGGTACCCATTGCGCTACGAGCTCGCAGGAGTGTTTGTTGAGGGAGATGGGGCGCTTTCTGGCATATAGAGGACGTACGGCCCGTTTGAGGAGGTGCAGGGTTGGTGTTGGCAGTGGCGAGGGAAGGAGGGAAGGAGCGATCAGGTGAGCGTGTTCGGTGCCGGCCACCCCGCAAGAGTGACAGCCTGCTGCCTGGTGCTCATAGCCGGCCGAAAGACAAAGCGCAAATAGAAAGTACACTGGCAGGAGCGACGGGACGCCGAGCTTGGCCGGCTGTGATAGGTTTGTGGCTCTGGAGATGGCTGGCTTTTAGATAAGTCCAAACTCCAGACTAATTTCAGCTCCAAGTATGTATCCGAGTATGTATCCGAGTATGTAGAGGTTAGTAGGGAAACCATTCTCGCTATGGCGCGTGAAGTTCTCTCTCTCTCGGCCTCTTCCCGAGCGAAGTGGAAATGAAATGTCTCTGTGGGATCCAGCCGCCTGTATGCCCACAGCCATATATACTACATACAGATCGGCGCTTGACTCACGAGCTGGCATTCTTCCTTTCCGTGCCCCGGGTACTGTCATGATTTCATCTCGCATGCCCCCTTGGCACCACTGACGAAGGACGCGTAGAGCCAAGCGAGAGAAAGCGGCATGCTTGATGGGGCCGATGAAGGTCTTTATGGTGGGCGGCAGCGGCCCGAATACGTTGAAGGGCGTCATCGAACAGAGGAAAAGCAAGAGCGGTTCTTGGATCATGCCCTCGCTCAGTCAACGTGGTCATGCAGGACTTCGTGGTCATGGCTACCTAGTGCCTAAGCAACTTTCTGCTACTGCCATGCGACTCCCCTGAGTAGCCCCTGACAAAGGTTGTTTACTGTACGTACGATGAAGATCCGCCAAGGACCTAACTCTGGACTCAGGCCTTGGAGCCCTCTAGAGAAGTTTGATCGAACGGGTCTTGTGTATGTCTCGGAGTAGAGGAGGGGAGAAATTGCAGCGGGATGCCAACGTCCGGCAAATTTCAATGACGAACAAGCCATAAACGACTCCAGTCACTACGAACGATTACTATGGTCTATTTTTTGCCCCTTTCGGTCCTATTCCGCCAAAAGCACACACTAATGCCCAGGAGTCCAGACAAGCCGTTCGGGCGCTAATCAAGAGTTTCACCATCTTCTTGGGCCGGCCGTCTCACTAGCCCTTAGCCCTTCAGCCAGGGGAAAAGGTCAGGCCAGCCAGGGGAACTTGCTAGTGTAGCTCGATGGCAGTGGGCGGTAGACTGTCCCCGGCCTGTCAATCACGTACAGTACGAATAACAAAACAAACATGCAGATCCTAGGACGCATGCACGCTCATTTACTAACCCTTCGAGCGTAGCGAGGTCGGGGGCCTGGGGGGTAACCAGGAAAAAAAAAAGGGTTAAAAGGTAGAGTGATCTCTTTCTGGGGGTACCCCCCCAAACCCCCGACCTCGCTCCGGCTCGAAGATACTGAGCGTGCACGAACCCTAGGATCTGCATATTTATTTTGTGGTTGGCACTGGATGGAACAGTGGCCTGGGAAGACATACCGGGCGGGCTGGAGATGATGATGGCTCCAAAAAAAGGGCATGTTGAGGGCCGCGGCAGGTCGGGGAGGCATTCGAAGAATCCCTCCTCTCCCCTTCTCCAGCAGTCGTCCCGCCGTGTACATAACCCAGCGCTGTGATGTACTGTACTGTAAATATGAACTGCCGGCCAGAGGGGGAGGATAAGAGAGGTCTTTTTTTCGTTTTCGTGTGGAGAATATGCATTATTCCGGCTTTGCCCATAGTCATAAAGCTGTAGAGTTCATAACAGAGGAACTAAGCATGTGGTCTTCCATATCATAACAATAAGACTGATATTATGCAGCATGGCTAATAAAGCTGCATCCAGATCTGAGATTCGTCGTTATATCATCACTGAGGAAAAGTCGTTATACTTTCGATCGAACGACCTTGTCAACCTGTCTGTCTATTTTTATCCTCTTCGAGCAATTACGTCTTATTTGTCTTCTCTTCCTAAATATAGATATTCGGACTATCCCATGCCACGACCATGCGAGGTGATTTTATTTCATACCTCGTGTTCCTCCCTTTTCTTGTCTCTCGCCGACGATGCTAGGACTAGTAGGTACGTGTGTGCATAAATGTTCATCGCCGGAGAGCTTCAGGTACAGTACTAGCGCGTCGAAATAGGATCAGCAGTCGGGCCGCAGTTCATAGTTCATCCCATGCAGCATGTGGCAAACTGGGGGCTTGCTGGTTGATTGTGGTGACGACGCGGGTGCCGAGGGGTACGAACTCTCATCATCCACATCATCAAGCCGAAGAGGGGTCTTTTGTAGTGTCAGGGGTGATCCTGGACAAGACGCGGGCGACGCGCACGACGCGCACGATGCAGACGAGGAAGACGCGACTTTTGAACAGACGAAAGAGCGAGTGAATAATCACATGATCCAGACAAATGCAACCTCATCCGCTTGCTTGCTGATTTACGAACTCCGATCATACTATTTCTATAGTATGAGCGAAGCGAGGTCGGGGGTCTGGGGGGAACCCCCAGGCAAAGGCCGCTCTATCTGACAACTTTTTTTTTCGGGCCGGCCAGCACCGGTGTGTGTGTGGATCGATGGTCGGCCAAGTGCCCAAGAAGCTGAAACAGCGGGAAAGGCGCACGCCTTCTGAGACAAGCACTCCCGTGTCCGGTCCGACGGACGACGGGGGGAGGGGGGTGGCGCTCGCATCCGAAGCTCGGCACGAGCGGGAGGCGGCAGCACGGCGATCTGCGTATGTGTACGAGGACATCAATGTTGAGGGAGGTGTTGACATGCAGGCACGGCGGCAGCGGGCAGCTTCGTGGAATGAGCATGTACGGCAGCTATTAGATAGTCGCTTTGTCGTGGGGGGGGGCATGACATGACGTGTCTGGCTGGCCACTTTCCATTCCGCGCACATACAGTAAGTATATTGCCCACCACTACATGGTTAGATTCGGCGCTTCGCGAAGACACATGAAAGTAGTAAAAAGATACGAGAGAGATTGTAAACAAGCACAAGGCTGGGGGCTGAGCTGAACCCGGCAGGCGACACGACTTGGGGGCCCCGTTTCGGACTTTTCAGAGAGCTCGTTTGGCTTGCACGGCATGGGTCGAGAAGAAGGTTATGATGGTCCGTGTATGCGTGCGTGCGTGCGTGCGTGCGTGCGTGCAGCATGGGCGCTGCTGAAATCAAGGAGGGCAAAAATAGCCTACTGCAATGCACGTTCCTTCGATGAAGGCGCCGTCGACATCCCATCCCACTCATCATATAATCTCCTCACACCGCCAGCATGTGGCCGACAGGCCTTTTTCTTGAACAACAAGAAGTCCTATGCGGTACGCGAGGAGCGACCCAGGCCAGGCCATCTGCCATGTGCAGGCGAGGCACGGGTGGAGAGAATGCAGGCGGAGGGGATAGATACTAGATAGACGATTTCGTGAGAGACAGAGAATCAGAGAAGAGAAGATGAAACCCACCGCCAGAGCGGAAAATTCCGGGCGGATCGAGAAAGGAGAAAGGCCTAGGCTGTGGCGCTGCTTCAGGCCTCTGCATTCTGGCATGGCATGTGCCTTGCAGCGATGCGTTGGCATCCATCTGTGGTCCTTGCTTGGTCCGGCACGGAACCGGTATCCCGATTTTTCTCCCTCCTTCGAGGTCCGAGGTTCAGTGCCAAGCAACACAGACTAATTGTCGGGGGGCGGGGGGGAAGCGAAGAGAAAGGGCCGCTTGGGTGCGTTGCATGCATGCGGCTAACACTGCAGCACCGCATAGCTCCTCCGTCAGTTCCTGGTCGTACGAGTCAGAAGGCTGGAGCGAGACATGATTGCAGTCGCAGAAACGCGCTCGCGACATGGAGAAAAAAAAAAAAAAACAAGCAAAATAACAACAACTCCTATCGGCCCATTTGGATCTTCCCAGCAATTCGGCCCATCGCTCGGCGAGACGGCAACACAGGCGGGTCAGGGGCGAAAAAAAAAAGGAGGAAAAAAAAGGTACGCAGGCGTGTCCCTCCCGCGCCGTGAGTGGCGGCTTTGGATTGAGGACCCATCATATCAACAAAACAAGACAGGACCAAAAAAGGGGGGAAGCGGGTCCAATGGAGAGGCATCAGAGACAAAACAATAACGGCTTCAACGGTCATGTTTCTCCCTGGTGGCGTTTTCTTTTGATACGTTGCGCCTCTCGGTAGCTCAGCCGAGGAGGAATGTCTGAGGTGTAGGTGTAGGTGTAGGTGTAGGGTGCAGGGCAGACAGATATGGCGCACGGTGGTGTGACCGACAACGGTCGCTCTTGCGCGCGCGAGGGCGTGCGTGCGAGAGCTCGGGCCGGAGATTGATTTCCCAAGTTCCCAAGCAATCCCAAGAAAAGGCACTCTCCAACGCCAGACTGAATCAGGAGGAGCGGAGGAAGGATGCCATGTGGCAGGTAACACCCGCCAACGAATGATGAGGGGGGGCACACAGGGCGACTGGTCCCAGCCTGCCATATCAAACATCACAGGCTACATCACAGGCTACATCACAGGCTGCATCACAGGCTGCGTCGCAATGCTCCATCTAGCAGCCAGCCGGTCGGATGTGGGCGTGGGTGCGCGCATGCGGTGCGACACACACGTCTCGTGCGACCGCGGGTGAGGAGGTCCGCGGCGAGGGCCGGTTGCCAGGAGGGATTGATGGAGAAAGAAAGAAAGTGCTGCCAGGAACGGAGCGGGTGTACGGCGTGGTGTGGACAATACTCTGCCCGCACGGCGCAGCGATGGTTGCTGGAGGCATCATATATCATGTATAGTCGAAAGGGGGCCAAAAGGGGCCAAAAGGGGCCAAGGAGCGCCGTACTTGTGCGCCTGTGGAGGTGCGTGTGCGTGTGCGTGTGCGTGCGTGTGCGCGCGTGTTGTGTGTGTGTGTGTGTGTGTGTGTGTGTGTGTGTGTGTGTGTGTGTGTGTGTGTGTGTGTGTGTGTGTGTGTGTG
>WXYE02254143.1:0-16563 GCA_011319275.2 Echinosphaeria canescens | reverse complement strand
ACTTGTTGGGGAAGAAGTAGGCGTCTTCCGGTGTATCCAGCCGCTGGTCGATAAGCTTCGCCCGCTTGTCGGTGGCCTTGTCGGGCAGGAACTTCGTCAACGAGTCGACACCAGGCAGCGTGCCGGTGATGTCGAGGTAGGCTCGTCGCAGGAACTGCTCGTCGGTGCAGAGTTCGCTCGGGGCGATGCCCAACTCCCGCCACTTGGCGGTGGTGTGCGTGTCCACGACGGTGGCGGCGGGGAAGTCGAAGTTCGGGGCGTCGCCCGGCCGCGGCACCAGCGCGCGGAACGTCGCCACCTGCCCGCTGAACCGCACCATCACGGCTGCTTGGCCGGTCATGCTCAGCGTCCGCACCAGCCCGCTCTCGCTCACCGTCGCCACTTCGGTTTCGTTGCTCTCGAACTGGGCCCGGCGGGTGACGTCGATCACGCTGCCGTCGGAGTAGTGGGCGTGAACGGCGATCTGCTGGCGGGCCTGGCGGTCCACCACGCGGTTCTCCGGGAACACGGTCACCTTCGTCACCTTCGGGTCTTTGTCGGTGCCGTAAGGCAGCCCGCTGGCCACCCACCGGCGGAGCAGCTTGTACTCCTCACTGGCGGGGTCCATCTTCTTCCCGCCGCCGTGCGGCACGCCGCCGGTGCCTTTGATACACAGACCCCGCCTCCTCTAGCATTGAAAAGTTCCCTTACGCAGCCTGTGTGAATCATGTTAGTACAATGATGTCGTACAAGAGAGCCTCTAGGCGTGGGCAAGGGAATCTGCTCCGGTTTTATGTACCTTGACGGCGTATTTCCGTTGGGGGAAGTGTGAGAGGCGCTTCTTCGTCTTCTCCAACTTTCTTGAGGCGTCCTCCTTCGAGAGTCTGCGGCGGATGGCACGGGTCTGCTTGGGGCGGAGGTCGAGAGGCAGGTACTTGGACTTCGTGTAGAAGAGGCGGAGCTGGGTGCGCTGAGTGGCGTTGGGGACGGTCAAGACACGAGCGATAGACTTTCGCAGGTCGTGGCTGTAATTGGAAGCGTTAGTCGCAACAATTCATTCCTAGCCCGAGGTTGGGCATCGAACGGAAGGGTCTATCAATCCTTACATCTTGTTCAGCTTGGAGCCGGAGGATGTGATCTTCTGGATCCGCAGTTTGCCGAGTTCCGCCTTGAGCTCGCCGAGCTGCTTCGTGAGGTCCTCCTTGCTCTTGGGCCAGAGCTGGCTGGTTTTGATCTTCGTAGACGACTGTGATTACAGGGTCAGCGCGAACTGGGACGTGCCGGTCTCCTTCAGCCAGGCAAAAAAAAAAAAGGCAGCGGGGTTCGTGAGGTTTTGGGGTGCTGGCGTTTCGGGGCAAGACATCAAAAGTTTCTCGCTTCACAATATCGCCCAAAATCCGGCGAAACTGTTGCTGCAAGAAAGGCACAGGAGTCAAAAGAAACATACCATCGTGGAGGCTGCGGATGTGTCGGAGACGGCTGGTTTCAAAGTGAGGATGTCGTCTCGACGAAATGGAGGAGGAGATGATGACTTTTTTTTCTCAGCAGCCTCTCAGCTGGCAGGGAAAAAAGGTGGCGTGCGGGCCAAAATGGCAAACCCTACAAACGGCAAATTTACCGCTTATCGGGGCAGGGCTCTTATCGCTGCCCAAACCGGTCTAGTCTCTTTCGGAGCTAGCCCAATGAATTGGAGGGGAGCCACAATTCGAATTTCTCGATTATTGTGCGTTGATAGAAACTGAAGTCAGACAACACCTCAACGTCGACCACACTTTTTTTTTCCTTCTTTCCCTTCCCGACAACCTCCACGGGCCAACTGCGGATCGATTCTGTCTTTCACCATGCCTACCAAAGCGACCAAGACGCCGGCCGCCGAAAAGGCGCAGAAGTGGTACCCCGCTGTCGACGAACCGAAGCCGCGCAAGGTACGTCAAAAAAAAAAAAAACAAAAAAAAAAAAAAAACCTAAAGGGGGAGGGGGCGAAGAGATTCGGCCTAGTACTGGCATCGTGAGAGGAGAAAGAGAATTTGTATTTTTGTTTGGTGGGCTCGGGGCTCGGGGACCTGTCTAGCCACCAAGATGGGCTTCAGCCGGGAGCAAGTGCAGTCGCACTTTGTGGCTAGGTCAAGCCGCATTGAGAAGCGCTCGGAAACTGCCTCGCGACGTGGGCGGAAGCGGGATGAGAAAGAGCTAGAGGGGCCGCCCGACGGGGCCAAACTGAAGTTAACTGGGCGACACTGGTCGCATCTTGGCATGGACACTTCGCTAACCGGGCTGTTTCCCTTCCAGACCCGCAAGGCTATCCGGCCTTGGACCGTGCGCAACTCCCTCCAGCCCGGCACGGTACTGATCCTGCTTGCGGGCCGGTTCCGGGGCAAGCGCGTGGTGCTGCTCAAGACGCTCGACCAGGGCGTCCTCCTCGTCACCGGCCCCTTCAAGATCAACGGCGTGCCCCTGCGCCGCGTCAACGCGAGATATGTCATCGCCACCTCGTTCAAGGTAGACCTGGAGGGCGTCGACAGCGCCAAGATCGACGAGGTCGCGAAGACGCCCAAGTACTTCACGGCAGACAAGGAGAAGCAGAAGGCCGGCGAGGAGGCCTTTTTCAAGCAGGGAGAGAAGCCACAGGTATGGAACAGCCCGTGAGGACGGGAAATAGAGGCGGGGATGGCGGGGGGGGACGGCAGAAGGCGGAAGGCGGAAGGCGGAAGGCGAAAGGCGAAGAGAATGAGAGACGAGAAAGAAGAGAGGCTGACACAATGCTCCGTGCCGACTACAGAAGAAGGAGATCACCAGCAGCCGGGTGGCAGACCAGAAGGCCGTCGACAAGGCCCTGTTGGCGAATATCAAGAAGGTCGACATGCTCGCGAGTTACCTCGCGACCTCGTTCAGCCTGCGCAAGGGCGACAAGCCCCACGAGATGAAGTGGTAGACATACAATCCTGGCTGGGAGGAGGGGAGGCGCAAGGCTAGGGAGAGGGACGGGTGTCTTTATGGCGAGGAAGGCTCAGCGGGTTTTCATGGCTTGACCCGTTTTCTGCATTCGGACGTTTGCGGTTTTCTCACGATCTACTACGGCGTCTGTGATGAGGACTACAGCAAGGCTAAAAAGGGAACAAAGGGGAAACCAGCATGAGGGCACAAGAGGAACAGAACGCGGGCTCTGCTTGGCCTTGGGCGTGTTGGAGTGGTTCGGGGGGCGAGGCTTGACCAAGCCGAGTGCTTCGAGGACATGATGACAAGCTCTCGGGCGAGCAGGGCCGCCGGTTCATGAACCAGCCAGCCTATGTACTATGATGCCAGTCACCTTTTATGGCGCCAGTGCAATGAAAGCCGAACACGACGCTTTCTCGGCTTGACAGCTCAGGGGAGTATACCAAGAGCGAAGTGAACATGGGTACTGAAGACATTAGACATGTGCGACTGTCACTTAAAGTACAGTGCCATCACAAAACAAACATGCAGATGCTATGGTCCGTGCATGCTCATTTACTAAACCCGTATACCCGATTCCAGTCTTATTTCGAACGAAGCGAGGTCGGGGTCTGGGGGAAAAAGACGCTTTATCTTTCAACCTTTTTTTTTCTGGGGGTTACCCCCCAGACCCCCAGCCTCGCTTCGCTCGAAGGTATTATACAGTATGTACTCAGAGTATAATCGGGGTTGGTACAATTGAGTCGATGCGGACCCTAGGATCAACATGTTTATTTTGTGATTGGTACTGTCACAATATACTTGTGGGGCCTAGTGGCAAGGAAGCAACGTACTACGCGGCCGGCTCGTGCCATTCCATCCAAACGTCACCGGGCTCAAACTCACTGTATCCAAGAGTCGTTTATGCCTCTCTTCTGAGTCCTTCAAACCATTGTTCTTCAAACTGTTATCAACCCCCCCCCCCCCAACACACAGCACATATCCTCGAAAAACTCCAATAGCCGACCCCGGCTTGTCCTATCCTTCCTCATAGAGAACCCACCGACGACATCGATAATCGACAAAACCGACGACAGCATCGTCCCCAGCGACATCGAATACTTGAATCGTCCCCAGCGCTGCCAGATCCAGCAAATCTGAAAGAAAAAACCAAAAGGCTGAAGCGGAGGGGGGGGAAGTGATGGCAGCACCCGCACCATCTGGCACGGGCTGGGCCCAGCTGCGACAGCAGGCGCGGTCGCTAGAAGCACAGGTGCGGCCGCCTTGAATTGACTCTCTCTTGGCGTCGAGAAGACTTGCATCCGACTTACGCTATATGTTATTATTCATAGACCGAAGCCCACCTACATACATATGCGCAATTCTCGAGCGCGTCCAACCTCCCGCCACAGCCGACCGAAGAGGAGAAGAATGCGGAATCGCGAGTCCAGGAACTGCTCGAAAGGGTTGGTGTAGCTCCTTGCCACTCACATCAAGCCTCCATCATCATTCCCACAAATCCAACGCTCTTGTGCCTCCCCCCCCCCCCTCTCCCCCTGTTTTCCGGTGATAACTAACAGTCCCCTCCCCAACATCAGCGCGACGCTGTCATCGCGCAGCTGTCCCGGCTCCTCGACTCGGAAGCGGCCCTGACGTCGTCGGCCACCAAACAGAACAATCTCGCGCTGCTGCGCGACAGGGTGGCCGAGCACCGGCGCGACCTAGGGCGGCTGCGGACCGGGGTGCGCGACGCGCGCTTGCGCGCCAACCTGCTGGGGTCCGTGCGCGAGGACATCTCCGCCTTCCACAGCGGCGCCGCGAGGGGCCGGCGAACACCCAACGGACAACAACAGCAACAGAAAGGAGGAGGCTCGGGCGATGATGGCGGCAAGGGAGGGGGGGGGTTGTCGGCGCAGGAGCAGGAGGAGGCCGACTACATGCTCGACGAGCGGGGGCGCATCGACAGCGGCAACGCGGCGGCGGACGGGCTCCTGAGCCAGGCGTACGCCATGCGCGACGAGTTCGTCGTCCAGCGCGAGACCCTGCTGCACATTCAGCGACGCATCACGGGCGCCGCCAGCAAGGTGCCTGGGCTCAGCGCGCTCATCGGCCGCATCTCGGCGCGGAAGAGGAGAGACGGCATCATCATGGGCACCTTCATCGCCTTCTGCTTCGTGGTCTTTTGGTTTCTGTCATGATCGAGAAGGGAAGGGAGGGCGGGTTAGGAGGGGAAGAGAGGGAAAGGAGAAGAGAAGGGGGCTACACGAGAGTCGGGAAGGCGTTGGGAGCGGCCAAGTATACACCATTTCGTCCATGGCCGGCCGGATACCGCCGTGGTGGTGGGAAACACCATGTGTGTGCAGGCATCTTTAGGGCGTTCTATCTTTACAGGGCGTGAAATATGTTTTTTTCTTTTTTTTTTCTTTTTGCTCAAATTTTTTTCTTTTCTACAAACTATGTTGAGTCTGGGCCCTTTTCCAGCCCTGCGGCCCCGTTAACTGCTGGAGCCTCTTCCAGCGCGAACCGGCCTGCGCGCTCTTCCCTCATCTCGTGCAGCACCCTCGCGAGTGACTTGTTGAGACTCTCTTTCTCGTCCGCGGTCGCGTCGCCACTCCCCGCCCACCGGATCCGCCACTTATGGTCGACGAGGTAGGTGTAACCCACGATGCTGTTCAACAGCCCCACCGACTCGCGGATGGAGAGCCCGATGCCGCCGCGGATGAAGAAGTAGCGCGCCATTGCCGTTGCGTCGCCGTTGTTATTCCGCCGCACGCGCCTCTTGACCAGCCACAGGAACAGCCAGAGTACGAACGCGCGGGCGCGGTTCTCCTCCGTGTTGATGTACACAGTCTGCGCAGCGGGCGCGCCGGCGCCCGCACGCCAGTCGCGCCGCAGTTTTCTGAGGCTGGCGTAGCGCTTGCCCGGCCCGAAGCCGTCGGCCTGCGCGCGCGCCTCCTCGGCCGCCTGGGCCTCTGCCGCCTCGCGCTGCAGCAGCTCGTGCAGGCCCGGGTTGGCCCGGGGCGCGGTGAAGGACAGGGTCTGGCGCTCGCCCCACAGCGAGCTGAAGACGGTCACGATGGAGGCCTTGCCGGCGAGCACCGGGGTCGTGTCGGCCGGCGCGGGCGACACGAGCGTGCGGCCGTGCAGGTTGGGGAAATAGAGCGACATGTCGGCCTTGAAGGGGCGTGGCGGCGATACGAACGTCTTGCCGCGGTGGTTGTCTAGGTTGGTCCAGTCGCGGAAGTAGGGGCGGGAGAAGTGGAATTTGCTGGGGAAGGGGAGGGGGGAGGACGGAGGGTCAGCGGGTCAGGACACGACGGGATACGACGGGACACATCACGTCTCTCGGAAGAGGGAACGAAATTGGCAACTCGAGACACACAGCACCTCCCGCCTCTGCAGGTTCTTCTCCACGTTAAGCAGGTCGTCCATTTTCTGCTTCAGACGGCGCTTGTCCTTGCCCGAGTTCTCGCCGGGCTCGGGCGGCGCGACCATGCCGATGGGCCGGCTCAGCACCGTCGGCTCGAACGCGCCCTCCTGCTTCTGGCCCCAGGAGCGCGGCAGGTTGGCGAGGGCCTCGTTGCGGGCGACCTCGGCCGGCGTGCTGGCGCCCGGGCGGAGGGCGGAGGGCAGCTCGGCGGGCCGCATCGGGATGGCGGGGGCGCGGAGGAAGGCCTTGTTGGCGCTCTTGCTGTTGGCCTGCTGCTTTGACGGGGCCGAGGCTGGCGGTGGTGTTGGTGCTGGTGGGGATGACGACCGGCCTTCTCTCTTCCCCTCCTTCTCATTCCCCTTCTCATTCTCCTTCTCATTCTTCGCGGCGATGGGCCGTCGCAGCGAGGCGCAAAAGGGCCGCGTCTGCTGCCATTGATAGATGAGACATGCCGCCGGTCGCCGGACGGCTCTGAGAATCATGACCGCGGAGAGAGGGTGCGATAATGTGCAATAGAAAGGGAGGGTTTATAGTAGAATGAGGTCCATCTCATCAATCGACAAATTTGTGATGAATTAACTGCTTCTACTGGCCCACGCTTTCGACACGGCACGGATGTTACCGAGCTCCGACTCCAGACGGGGCAGAAGTCCATCCGCCGTGGTGGCAAGCGAACGCATACATTATCAAATTCCCCGTAAAACGAATACTAAGGAAATCGGCTTCTCTCTCTCTCTCTCCCTCTCTCTCTCCCTCTCTCTCTCTCTCTCTCTCTCTCTCTCTCTCTCTCTCTCTCTCTCTCTCTCTCTCTCTCTCTCTCTCTCTCTCTCTTTTTATTTTTATGATTTTTATTATTTTTCTCAATAACCTTTTTACTTGCTTTTTCTGCCCTCCGAGGAGCTTGCGACCAGGTCGGGGGTCCGGGGAGTACCCCCAGAAAAAGGCCGCTCTACCTTTAAACCTTTTTTCTTTTTTCTTTTTTTCTGGGGGTTCCCCCCAGACCCCCCGGCCTCGTTGCAAGCTCCTCGAAAGGCAGAAAGCCTTCTATTATAATCCTGTTTTTTTCTTTCCTTCACGATAATTATTGTGATATCGGAACAAATAGATTGTGGTGGTTAGATTGCGTTCGCCTATTGCAGAAAACGGCATTCGCTTGCTTCCATTACCTTGCGTTGATAGGATATTACGTAACATTCATTATTGACTGCTTTGGCTTTTGGAGCCTCGGCTACTCGCGGTCTGGGAAGGTACGGCTTCTTCCACTCAAGCTATTAGCCGATAAGCCGGTGAAAGCCACCGGTGCGGATGTGGGTTGTACGTGCCAGTGATGTATCTATTCACTTGATGGAGCCATCGCGGTGTAGGATAAGAATAGAAGACTAACTGCTGGTTGCCTATTGTGAATAGCTGCCGTCCCCCGTCCCCTCGACCTCGTCCAGACCTTCTTTTCCTTCCCCATGCACGAGTGGACGCCTCCACCCCAGCCTCCCCGACCCCCCCCCCCCAGACCTTGACGTGCGGCCAGGCCCCCGACTCCACGGGCCTCATGTTCTCCAGGCCAGCTTCACGGCCCGGCCGGCGGCCGGGTCGCATACCACAAGTGGTGGTGCGCAAGTACAGCCGTAGTAGCGCCGCTGCCGCCTTTAGTCTTCCCCCAGCGGTTGTGCACGCGCAAGCTCCCGCGTCCGCCGGCCCGGCCCGGACCTCGCTCTCGTTACGCATGCCGGTTCTCGGGTCGTGTCACTACTACTACTCTGCTTCTTCTACTGCTCGCCATGCCCGGCCTCCGACCGGCGGCTTCTCGTTCCAGGTTCTCCCCCTCCCCCCCTCTGGCCGCAGACGATTCCATGCCACCACAGGCCGATCCGCCGTGAAGCCGGTGCTTCTGGCTGACATTGGCGAAGGTAGGTCTTCGTTCATCTACCTAGCATGAGGAGGGGGGAGGCACGTGCAGAAAATAAAAAATAAAAGAGGCTGACCTTTCCCCCTTTCCCCTCTCCCCGCAAAGGAATTGTCGAGTGTGAAATCATCCAGTGGTTCGTCGAGCCCGGCGCGCGCGTCGAGGAGTTCTCCCCGCTGTGCGAGGTACAGAGCGACAAGGCCTCGGTCGAGATCACCAGCCGCTTTGCCGGCGTTGTCAAGCGCCTGTACTACGACGCCGGCGAGATGGCAAAGGTCGGCCAGCCGTTCATCGACATCGACATTGTCGAGGACCAGAGCCTTCTACCGGCCGCTACAAATGCTACGCCCGAGGTGGCTTCCTCGGAGCATACGACCGCCGCCGCCACGGCATCATCGGAACCAACATTATCATCGGAGCCCCTTGGCGAGGTAGGGACCACGAAGACGACACCGTCGCCGAACGACTTTCCCTCAACGGTTCCCCCAGGTCTGGATGCCGAGCTGGCCTCTCCGCCCGCAAGAGGCGCGCCCGAGAGCGGCGCGAGGATGGTGCACGGGGGAGATGCAGCAGGAGCCGCGGCGCCGACGCTGCCCGCCAGACAGCGAGGGACGCACGCAGGACTGGCCACGCCTGCGGTGCGGCACCTCTCGAAAGAGCTGGACGTGGACATAATGTTGATTGACGGGACGGGGCGGGACGGCCGGGTCCTCAAGGAGGACATCTACCACTTCGTCGAGTCGAGGCGCATCAACAGCAGCAGCAGCAGCAGCACGAGTACGCCTACCCCTCCAACACCAGCAGCACCAGCACCAGCATATCCGCAGCCGTCAGCCGGCCAGGTCGAGACGCGGATGCCCATGACCAAGACGCAGGAGATGATGTTCAAGACCATGACGCGCTCGCTCGCCATTCCGCACTTCCTCTACGCCGACGAGATCAACTTCACCGAGCTGGCCCGCCTGCGCGGGCGCCTGAACCGGGTCCTCGCCAAACAGCAACCCTCTCCCTCCTCACCGGCGGATGATGGCTCGGACCTGCCCGCCGCCCCCGCCCGGCTCTCCTACCTCCCCTTCATCATCAAGGCCGTGTCCATGGCGCTGCGCAAGTTTCCCGTCCTCAACGCGCGCGTGGAAGTCGACACCCCCACCCCCACCGGTAGCGCGGGCGAGGGCAGCAGCAGTATTAGCAACACGGCAGCGGGCCGGCCGACCATCGTGCTGCGTTCGCAGCACAACGTGGGCGTGGCCATGGACACGCCGCAGGGGCTGGTGGTGCCGGTGGTGCGCAACGTGGAGGCGCTCAGCGTGCTGGCCATCGCGGCCGAGCTGCGGCGGCTGCAGGCGCTCGCGCTGGCCGGCCGCCTGGGCCCGCACGACATGGCCGGTGGCACCATCACGGTCAGCAACATTGGCAGCGTGGGCGGCACGTACGTGTCGCCCTGCATCGTCGAGCGCCAGGTGGCCATCCTGGGCGTCGGCAGGGTGCGCAGCGTGCCAGCGTTTGCAGATGATGATGATGAGAGCAGCAGTGAGGGTGGTGGTATGGATGGTGCTAGAGGGGGGGTGAGGAGGATGGGCAGGACAACGGCGGCAGCGCATCATGGCTTGCTGCCCGGCGGCAGGATCGTCAGGCGCGAAGTGTGCAACTTCAGCTGGAGCGCGGACCACCGGGTCGTCGACGGGGCGACGCTGGCGCGCGCGGCCGAGGCGGTGCGGGCCGTGGTGGAGGAGCCCGACGTCATGGTTATGCATTTGCGGTAGTCCCCCCCCCTTCTCCCTCTTCTCCTCCTTTCTCCCCCTTCCTTGTTCTTGTGGCTTGTTAGGATGCTGGCCGGACGTCGTTAGATGTGGAGTTCTGATCATCTTGTCCAAGAGGGGAGACCGAGAGAGGCCGGGGGAGGGGGGAAGGTTTTGGAAAGGAGCGACTATTCAGCATACTGAATCGTGAGGCGTTATTATACTGAATGTATCTGGGTGCGTGCCAATACTTGGGTCATCACAAGTCATCTTTGGATTACATCTCGTCATCCTCACTTGGCCCGGCTCATCATGCTCGGCGGTTGGAGGTTTCTTGCTCCCCACATGACATGGCGAACCCGCCTAATGCCCTTTCTGACTTACTCTCTCTCTCTCTCTCGGCCTGTGTCCAAGGCAGTTGGGGCCTTGCGTCTACCTGATATTTGGTAACTCGCAGAGGCCGTTCAGATCAAAGGCGTGACAGTGACAGGAGATGGGCTGAAAGGCGTGCAGCGCATGTTGTTCAGTATCAATCACAAAATAAACATATGGATCCTAGGGTCCGTACACGCTCATTTCTGACCCCGGGTGGGTGTACTATTGCTACAGTATCTTCGAGCGAAGCGAGGTTGGGGGTCTGGGGGGAACTCTCAGAAAAAAAAAAAGGTTAAAAGGTAGAGCGGCCTTTTCTTGGGGGTACCCCCCAAACCCCCGACCTCGCTTCGCTCGAAGATACTACAGCAATACGTAGTACAACCGGGGACAGTAGCGTGGGATCTGCATGTTTATCTTGTGATTGGCACTATATGAACAACCGTAGAGTGAGAATCAAATATTGCATATACAAGAACACGTCTCTTTCCAAGACCCAATGCCCATCTCGTCTATCTAGATACGCTCGGTGTATGCGCGCGTCGTGTCTGTGTTGCTGCAGGTATGTATGTAAATATTACCCATCCGTATCAAGCCATGCCTTACTTGCGGCAGCGAGAAAGCCCTCTGCGGGCGCGATGCTTTTCTTGTCCCATCAAAACGCCGTCCCACAAAACCACGACGTGGTGAGCGGGGACATAACAAAAATATCCCAAAGACTATCCCAAGAAATCTCCCCTCCCAAAAAAATATAGAAGAAAAAAGCGGGTGGGAGGGATGGATGAAAGGGGTGGATGAGGAATTGATGCCGTGAGAAGGAGAGAGCGGTGTGTGGCCATAGGATACAGAATCCTGTCGTGAGAGTCCACCTTGACCCTCAGAAGGGAGGGGGTGACTCCTCCTCTCGGGACAAGTGCTGCGGCAATAGCTCGGGCTCGAAGCTCGTGATGGGCGCACCGCAGGACCGCGGGCGGCCCAATCCCCCCTTCCTTCCATCATCAGACCCCTCCATCCCTCCCCCCTCTCCGGCCAGAACTTGGACGAGCCTGGCCAAAATAGCGCCATGCAGGCTCCGTGTTAACCGCCCATTAGAAACGGGTCCCTGCACCAGCAGTTCAATCCTTGGCATGCAGCAAACGGCCGATTCTGACCAACCCAACCGTCCTGCGGCCCGCTCCGCAGATTGTCCTGGTCGTCCTGGTGATCCCTAGACACGACTTTTTGATGGTTGACCCCCCCCCCCCACCTCTATCGGAAGCGTCTGCCGCCCACCCCGCCTTCCCCAGTTATCAAGCAAACTCACGTCACGCCCTCGCCTTGGCCGGTTGTACTGACCCCGGCGCTGACACCACGGTCCCTGGCGCGGCGCCGGTGCTGAGGCGCCTCGGGCTGGCGCTGCCAGCGGTGCTGACCACGGCCGCGGCCGCGCTCGCAAGTGCTCTGGAGGCGGCCGCCCTCCTCTTGTCATTCTCTTGGTCCAGCACGCCGAGCACCTTGTCGAGGGCGTTGTGGCAGACCAGGTCCAGGGGGCCGGACACGTCGAGCATCATGACGTCTGTCTCGAGGTCGTCGGGCGGCTCCAGGATGCGCAGCTGGCTGTCTACCATGTCGACGGTGAAGAAGTGGCCTGAGCGGGCAGCGACACGGGCACGGATCACGTCGGATGGCGCGTGCAGGTAGACAAGGTGCAGATGCAGGTTGGGACTGAAGTAGGGGGCCACGCGGATCACGTCGCGGTACTTGCGCTTGAGCGCGCTGCACGACAGCACCACGCCGTCGGCGCCGCCGGCGAGCTGGCGCAGCGCGGCATCCCGCAGCGAGGTCAGCCAGTCCCACCGGTCCGAATCCTCGAGCGGAATGCCCTTGGTCATCTTGGCGATGTTTGCAGGGGAGTGGTACTAGGAAGAAGCGCAAGCTTGTTAGCAAAAGCAGGTGCCATCGGGGTTCAAGAAAGGATCGCATGGGAAAAGGGGAAAGCCATACATCATCGCCCTCCAGGTAAGGCAGGTGTAATGAGTCGGCCAGGTAGGAGCCGATAGTGCTCTTGCCGCACCCTCCCGAACCGGTGACGACCCAGATATGATGGTCTTTGTTCGAATTTTTTACATTTTCTTCAAGATCAGCAGTTGCCGGCGGCGCCGCGGTCGACATTGGCTTGTTCACAGCACCAGAGTAACTTGAACTGCTGCTGTTGTTGCTGCTGGTAGGTGTGGTGGCTGGGGTGGGAGTCATAGTGGTGATTGGTGATGATGGCGATGGTGATGATGACGATGATGCTGATGCTGTACTGCTCCGCTGGGCCATCATGTTGAAAACAATTCGACCACTTGATATGGTTGGCACAGGGGCTGGGAGCTCGCACGAGAGCATTGAAGCTAGCTCTCGAGGACGCTACTTTTTTTTTTTTTGTTTGACCCTGCGATAGAGAAGATGGTGGGCGGCGATTGGTGAATGCCAAGCTGCGTTTGACGAGCCGGCCGCCAAAAGGACAATAGCGGTCAGGTACAGGATTGTGGTGACAATACAGGATCGTGGTGAAAATACCACCAGCACTTTTGAGGAAACGGACTCCCGGAGGAAGAAGTCGAATGTTGCGCCGTTGGGTCGAGCAATAGTCAACCAAGTAGAAGTAGCCTTCGCGGAGTGGATGAGACGAAGGAAGAAATTGGCTGAGGCCTAGAACCAAAGGGATGAGATAGCAGGATGAGATGGAAGCTCGGTCGGGGTCTCCCTTTGTTGGGACAAAGTGTTGGTCAGGGGGCCGATCACACGAAAGCAGGCCTAGTTTTGTGGTGGGCGATGATAATGATGACTGTCTTCTTGAAATTTGAGTTGAAAGCACGGCCGTTTTTCCACGCCACAAGCCAAAACTAAGCGAGACCTCCGACAACACTATGTGGATGCAAAATGCGAGAGACGGGGAAGAGAAGTTCGAGCTGGAGGAGGGAGAAAAAAAAAAAAAAAAAAGACCAGAGGAAGGTAACGTCGGACTTGAGAACAAGGTGTCGGAGCGTATGCAGACGCTGAGGATGTGAGTAGTGGGATATATGTAGAAGAGCTTGGGGAAAGGCGAAGTGCTTTCTGGGAGCGAAGGAGTCAAGACCTAGCGCATGGACAGAAGCGGGACTTCTTTCACACTTATAAAACACTGAGGTCGTGACGATCAAGTTGCCGAAAAGGTTTGAACGAAGAAACGTGGACGGATTGCTTGGATCACCCTTAGCACACTTGGACCGTGGATCATGGCATGGATCATGGGTCCACACATACAGAGAGAAACCTGCCTCCTGTTCTGGAACGGGACGGAGCGGCAGGGGCAGTGGGGGGAAAAAAATATTTAAAAAAAAGTGACTTGAAGTGAGAAGGGAGAAAATAAAAAGAAGAGAAAAAAAAAGAAGGAAAAGAAAAAAAAAAAAGGGGGGGGGGGGGGAGGGGGGGGGGGGGAAAGGGGGGGGGCGGGGGGGGCAGGGGCAGAGGCCATAAAATAATGGTGAGGACAAAAAAAAAAAAAAAAAAAAAAAAAAAAAAAAAAAAAAAAAGAAAAAAAAAAAAAAAAAGGGAGAGGAGGGGGGGGTGGGGGGGGGTGGGGGGGGGGGGAGGGGATCGGGCAGTGCAGCGGCGGCAGTGGCACGAGCCATAAAATCATGTTCAGTACAATACAATCAATATAAATACGGTGACAAAATGAGCAAAAAAAAAAGCCCACGGCCTACGATGATGAAGGTGGCGAGCCATTGGCGCCGCCACCTCAAGTACATAATGGTACATGTGCAAGGGAAGGTACGCCCGGTCCCAGAGGTCATCTGATCAATACCTGCTTCTGTGACATGCCGTAAGTTCTCACCTCAATTTCACCCTCCATGTCACTTTCGGCCGAGCGATCTTGGCCCTTGGCCCTCCTTGCAAGAATCTTCGAAGGTGCCTGGTACAACTCGTCTCCCTTGCCCTGGCGCATAGACCCCGATGGAGCCCGGCATGGGCTCGAGGACCAACCAAGTTATTGACAGGTCACGAGTCCATATCTATGAGCCATCGGAAATAGCACAGGCACACGCACGTGCCGCGGCAAACTGGAAACTGCGGACTGCTGGCATGCGAGGCTGCTGTGTACTACCATGTATCGAACAAGACGGTTTCAGGTCGCTGTTGTTGTCGGGCAGCTGCGCAGCCGGGCATCCGGACATATCGCGGGAGGTGGACGTCTCTCGCAGATGGAGTCAACAAGGAGCCAACGAGAGGTCGAATGGAGCGCGCGATGGAGTCAGGCCTTGTCAGCCTGCTCCTGGCCGGCTGCACGGCTGCACGGCTGCACGGCGGGCCCGGTGGAAGCTTTCCGGTGAAATGCGAGATGATTCCGCTATGACTCCGTGATGCACAGTCCCCCCCCTCATGGTTGAAAACAGCTGTTAGCACAAGGAATTTGAGGGAGCGCGCCGCCAAAATCAAAATCCTGATTTTGGAGGGGCCCTCTTGGAGTGACCCTCCGAGAGGCCGAATCCCGACAAGTCCTGCCAGTGGGGTCCGGTGTCGGACCCGCCGGAGCCAGCACCCCTGGCCATGTGGCACCTGCACCCAATCACGGCCGGCCTCCACGGCGTCTTGGCGCGGGACGGGCTGACGGGAGAGGGCCAAGACGTGAGAACGAGGCCCGGGAGGCGGTGGCCCTTGTGCAGCCCTGCCCAACTCGGATGCGACCGCTGTCAAATCGCGGCTGTCACCGACCATCCCCTCGGACCCCGCCGAGCAAATAAAACTCCCCTATTTGCCAGTCACATGCCGATCGAAAAAGACAATGGGGGCTCAGGAGGGGGGGGGGGGGAGGAGGAGGACGTGCCCATGGTTCGCGACAACCACAATGCTCCGTTCGATGTCGTCGATTTGGCAGGAAAAGGGGATGCCGTTGCTGACGGCAGCATGCCCTCTCCTCCCTGCCCACCACTCACTCTACCACTCCTCGGAGTAAGATTCATCATTTCTCGCAAATCTTGCTTCGGCCCAGCCTGGAAGCAACAGCAAGCCGGCCGAGGTCCCGTGACACCTCGGCTCATCTCCTCGACTGGTCACTTGACCAGTCCCCAAATTCCGTGTCATTTGATGATGCAGCCTCACCGGCATGTTTTTGGTAGGCGAATCTGGTTGTCCGTCTTACCGTACCGAGAGGAGAGTCGAGGACAAGGACAAGGACCTGCTCTTCCCCGGAGGCTGCCCCAGCAGGCAGTGTAAGCAAACGATAGGACTTCTATGGAATAAACAATAGGACTCCAACTACCAACCTATTTTCTTTAATTTCTTAACAACTAATAACCCAATTACGTTGATTATTGGCTTATTAAAATACCTAGAACGTTAAGAATATTTAGACGTTTTAATTTCATATTATTGATTTTTCCTTTGATTATTTATAGGCTTAAAACTAATTAAAAGATATAATTAATATTATATATCTTTGACTTGGAGCTTCGCACGAAGTTCTTTTTCACTTCAAAAAAAAAAAAAAAAAAAAAAAAAAATTATATATTCCGGAACTTACTTAATTATAAACCGGGTTTTAAGGGGTGGTCGTTATTTTAGACCAAAAAAAAAAAAAAGGCGACCGTCTAATAGAGGACTTTCTAGAGATCTTGAATATCGAAAAAGTAGGCCAAAAGGGCTTATGGTTATTAAGAAAAAAGAAAAAGAGAAGACGAGTATTTTCTTAGTGGGTAGCAAATTGACGACGAATCCCATCGCTTATTCCTAAAACGTATCATCGTTTATTCACACCCCCTGCCCGGCAAGGTCTGGACCCCGGCGGGGTGGCTGGGTGGGCATTACATCACGGCGTCGAAACATCGATGAAGCCTTGCCAGGCGGTGAGGTCTCACCTTGGCCCCGCAGTCTGCAGGCATCAAGGAGCTTCCAATACACGACTCGTTCTTCGGACGCGCGGAACGCAAGCTAGATCTGCGAAAGGCGACCTCAATTTCATAAATTCTTCAAATTGGTTGGGGGGCAGGGAGGGTTGGCGCAGAAGGGCGAGAGAGAATTTGGCCAAAATAGTATCTTCGAGCGCAGCGAGGTCGGGGGGGGGGGGGGGGATTCGGGGGGGTACCCCCAGAAAAAAAAAAAAAAAAAAAAAAAAAAAAAAAAAAAAAGGTAAAAGGCAAAGCGGAACTTTCCCAAGGAAACCCCCCAAAACCCCGCCCCACGCTCGCCCGACAATCCGTTAGCAAATTTTACACTGGAACTGT
>WXYE02254142.1:0-33392 GCA_011319275.2 Echinosphaeria canescens | reverse complement strand
TTCCCCCCTCCTCTCACCCCCCCCCCCCCCCCCCACCGCGGGTCTCCCCCCCCCCCCCCCCCCCCCCCCCCCCCGCAAGGGCCAACCAAGCTAACCCTCTCTACCCCCTTTCTCTCCCAGCCCCCCTCCGCGTCACCATCTCTTTCGGCCTCGCCATCTATACCTTCCTCTTCAGCGACTCGTCCCCGCTCTACTCCACCCAGGAGCGCGCCCACTTCTTCTCCCACCCGCGTCCCAACACCAGCAACACCGACGACATGCCCTTCGTCCCCGGCGCCGGCTGGGGCGGCGACGCGCTCAAAAACCGCCTCTTCTTCGCCTTCATGTTCGTCGAGTCCGTCAGCTGGCTGTGGGCCTGGGTGACGCTGTCCGAGGAGCGCAAGGAGCTTCTCGTCCGCGTCATGGCCGGCCGGAGAGCAGGAGGAGGAGCAGACGGGGACTATCAGAACCAGAACCAGAACACGGACTTTGCTCAATACGGCGGACGCGCCGCCGCCCTCGCCACGCCCAATCTCTCGTCTCGCGCCCAGCACGTTCGCGCCTCGCCCGTCGTGGTCGGCGCCGACGCCCTTGGCTCCCCCGGCGTCGGCGTCGGTGAGAGCCCGCGGAGAAGGAGCGAGGGGAGGAGGAGAAGCTTTGCGCCGGGCGGAGGCGGGAACTATCTGAACGTGGAATGATGAGAGGGGGTGTTTTGAATGTATATGTGTGTAGATATACATTTTTTTCTTATCCTTTGGCCTTGTTAGTGCGTGGGCGTCTGGATGGGAAGTCCTTTTTTTTCGGTTTGGTTTTTTTTTTTGGGGGGGGGGGGGGGGTTCCCTCTTTTTTCTCTCTTACTGTTTTTCCTTGTGTACTTATTTCCATCTCTCCCTTTCTCAAACTCTTATGTGTTGAGGGAGGGGAAGAAAGTCCCGTTCTCCCTTTCTCCCCTCCTTTCCCCTCTCATTTTTCGCCTCGACCTAAGAGAGAAAATGCTGAGAGGCCTCGGCGGGAAAGAAGGGCTATCTGATAGACTACGCAGGAAGCAAGACAAGATATGGAACCGAGCTGTTATGTTTGTCTGAGCCGAAAAAGATGGATACGTGGGATACGAAAAAGGGCACAGAATTAGCGTGTTTTTTTTGGGAGTGTAGGATGTGGGATGTTTCGTTTCCACTAGTTTCCTTGACCTTTGTTTCCCTCTTTTGCCTTCTTCCCCCCCTTCAAGCTCCGCCTGGGACGAGGTGTTTGTTGTATGTATGTGGGGTAGGATACCCGCATGACTCTGGAAGCTTGGAACTAACCCCTTTCGTCATATCCATCCATGTTTTTGTTGTTTCTATCGAGATACCCCTTTTCCTGATGATGCATTGAATTGATTGCCCTGTGTCTTTTTCCGTGTCAACTTGAATCGCTTCCTCCCTCCCTTCCCTCCTAGTATTTCCCACATCCCCAACTCTTCAACATGTTGATTCTCCAGTGTTCGTCAGGCAGGGGGTCAGGGGAGAGGATTTGACCTACAAGCGGGCAGACAACACCCCCTCCCCCCCCCCTCCCTTGACAAAGCACACGCTACCATCATCATTCGACCGCTAGGAATTTCCGTCCCTAATATGCCACAAACTTCTAACTCCCCCTCCCCACCCCCCGCAATCTCCGCTAAGGAAAGAAATGCCCACCTATCTATCCTATAGCTCCGTCTTCACTTTCTCCCACCCCTTCAGCCCCTCCCTCCAGCTATCCAGCACCTTGGCCGCCCACGTCTCGGCAACCACCTTCCCGCCGGTAATGTCTCTGACCGCGGCCGTCAGCTCGTCTCTGTCCTTGCGGTCGATCCCTCCTCTATGATTCCTCTGGCCCCATGCTGCTCGTACTCCACCGTCCCCGTCCCCGTCCTCGTCCTCGTCCTCGTCCTCCCCGACGGTCGCCTCAACCAGCCGGTCGAGCCAGCCTCCCTCGGCCGCCTCCTTCTTGAGCGTCTTCAGGCGCGCCCGGATGCCGGCGAGCATTTTGGCCGCGATGCCATCCCACCCTGCCACGCGGACGGCGAGCTCGTTTTTGTTACTCTTATGATTATTCCCTGCGCGTCGGGGCTCCATTTCTCCAATGCGCTGGACGACTGCCAGCAGTCGGCGCGTCAGCATCGCGGCCTGCAGCGCGTGCGACACCGTGTGCATGTCCGTAATGGTGGAGAAGAACCAGTCCGGCCCTCCACCGCTGCTGCTGCTGCTGCTGCTGCTGCTGCTGCTGCTGCTGATTGGCTCGTCGGCCCTGGCCTCCGCCTCCTCACTTGACACGCTCAGCTTTGCAAGAAGCGAAGCCTCGTCGCCGCCAACATCGCCATCGGGCAGCGCCATCGCATCCTGGAGGTCGCGTAACGTAGCTACAATCGCTTCTCCGGTCGACAATAGCGTGGTCGTGTTAGGTATCGCCGCCGCGTCCCCAGGCTTGATTTCACGCACGAGCACCAGCAAGGCTGCGAGTTGCGACGCAACCGTGTAGAAAGACGCCTCGGCGTCGGTGAGGCGAGGGGTGCCGCCGGCGGCTGAGGTGTGCAGGAAGCTGGTCAAGGAGCTGTGGAGGCGCCGGAGGGTCTCGAGCTTGTACATTTCATCAATGACGTCGGTATCTGTGGCGCGGGCCGGCTTGTAGGCCTTGGGAACCTTGGCTTCCTCCAGGCCAATGAGCTCCTCGGAGAGAACGGCGAGGTGAGTGCGATGGTTCTGGTGGGGCAGATGGCCAGATGTCAGCGGAGCTTTCGTGAAACGCCGCCTTCAGCCCGGGACCACCGAGGTAGGGGGGCTTACCGAGAGCTCAGGGCCAAGCTGGGTTAGTTGATGAATGGGTGGGCCGTATGAGCTTTCCAGGTTGGTAAAGGCGCCGTAGTCGGTTACGTTGACAAACGTGTGGTCATCCGTGATTGCTGAGAAGTTCAAGACAGCTTAGCCCCGGCCTTGAAGCTCAGATATATCAAACCCCCCCCCCCCCAAAAAAAAACTCAAGGGACGGACGTGATAAGAGACGGACGGCGACTTACGTCTGGGAAGCAATGGTGAAGCATTGAGCAAATATTCGACCGTCCCGACGAGCTTCCTTTCCGCGCGCCACTCTTCCACCATCGCCATGACCAGCGTCGCGCTGGCTCGCAGTCGACCGTCAAACTCGTTCAGACCAAGAATGCTGTGGTAATTTCCACTCAGGGCCGCGTCCCGGATACGCGGCACCCCTCCAAAGAAGCAGCTAGCGTAGTACTTGAGCACCGGCTCTGACGGAGACTCGACATGCGACTTTCCTGACCCTCCCAAAGCTAATGGGAAAAGGCCCGGTGAGATGGTCGATAGCCGATCAAGAAACAGCGGGCTCAGCGCGTCATGGATCGTGCGCTTAACGCCAAGAGGTTGCCAGAGCGATTCCGCGTGCGACGCGCAGCCGAGGAGCAGGTAGAGCCGGACCAGAAGGAGCCGCAGCCCGACATCGTGGGCGGTCTTTTCGAGCTGGGTGTCGAGAACAAATACGGCTTGCAGGAACAGCGCTGGCTCGACGATTTGCATAAGAGGGGCCACGAATCTTGTGCGACGGTGAAGGCCGGCCAGTTTCAAGAGGGCATGCCCGATTACCATGGCAAGGTCGATTCGCGGGTCCTTGTCCGCCTTGGCGGCAGCCCGCTCCAAGTCGTGATCCTGGATGACTTGCTTGTATGTACGCGCGGCATCGACGACGAGCTGCTTCAGGAAGGGTTCACTTGGGAGGTCCGTTGGCTTCGAGGTGAACCGGCATAGGTACGGCTTGTCCTGGTGCTTCCCGTTGTTCCCCTTGACAATAGACGGTTGGGCCACAGATGTTTGCGGACAGGTTGACAGGAAATACTGGAGCTTGTAGATGAGCGACTTCAGGATTACGCCTCTGATCGTGACCGAGTCCTAGTAGCCCGGCTTGTGGTCAGCATGTTGGGGGAGGAAAGAGCTGCTAGGGAGCGCTTTATACCTCGGACGAAAGCAGCTTGGGCAGGGTTTCTTGCAACAAGAACTGGATTTCCTCAAAGTCTAGTTGCGCCACGAAATCTTTGACATCGTCGAATGCGAATGGCTTCTCGAACCATATGTGAAGGTACAGCCCTAGTATATGAGGCCGGGACCGGGACGGGGTATCTCCTGAGATGGGAGCTGGCGGTATCACAAAGGTGAGCTCGAGGAATGCCAAGCCGATGTTCCTCTTGTACATGGTGGGCTTCGTCTTGTCGGCCATAAATGGTTCGAGAATGGTCTTGACCTCCAGTACGGCACTTCAAGTTTGGTGAGTTGTGGTCCACGAGAGAAAGCGGACATGAAAAGAAGTGTAAGCTTACGCTTCAAGGTCCACACTCTTGCTGGCCGCAGCAATGAATTTCCCCCACGTCTTGCAGTCGTGCGCTGTATAGAGGAGTTGACCGTTGGCGTCCCGCATGGTCAGGGCATCGCGGCAGAGGCGATGAAGTTGATCCCACTCGCCCCACGACTCAAGAGCATCAAGGGCTTGGTGGAAGAGAAGACTGTCACCAGCCTTGAGCCGGGCTATTGGGCCAATGTTGGGGCTCCATATCTGCTTCAGGAAATCTTGCTTGGTCCCACAGGCGAGCAAGATCTTGTAATGTAGGTAAATCTCCTCTGGCAGCATAAGAGCCTGGCTGGTAGCGCCCCCTTCGGCCTCGTGTGATACCTAATCGGCTCAGAGATTAGAGGAGGCAAACCAAGGGAGCAGACGACGATGATAGGCTCACCGTCTGGGCAGCGTCAGCTACTGATTGCGATAATTTCAAAGCCAAGGGGCCAAAGATCTTGTGGGCGCGGTGTGCGGTGTATTCCGGACTTTTCTGTTCGTATGAGTCGAAGGATGGGACTGGTTAACGGAACGAAACGGGGAACGAGGAACGGGGAACGAGGAACGGGGAACGGGGAACTTGATGGGGCATCCATAACGGTCGGATGAGAAGCTTACGGAAATGAGGAACATGAGTGTGATGTTCCAAAACGTAAATCGTCTTCCCTGGGTCTTGCCTTTGTTGGCCTTGTCAAGTGTGTTGGCGATCTGCAGAAGTGTGAGTTCTATGAGACAAGAGTTCTACGAGACAAGACGCAGCGTAAGAAAAAAAAGGGGGAGGGGGGAAGATGGATGTGAGTGGGGCAGAGAGGACTCAACTCACGTCCTGGGCGTTCGCCAGATCCTGTCGTTCCCAGCATGCGGCCAGGATGTCTACGGCGAGTCCGTCCCGCGGATGCGTCTTGACCCAGCGGGCAAACAAGTAGCCAATATTCTCCTTGAAATCGGGATAATACGAGAGCCTGTGATGCCAAGTCCAGTGGAGGAGCTTGATGGTGTATATGTCTGGCGCGTCCGGAACCGAGGCCAGCCGGTTGATTTCGAGAAGCACGACGGCAGCTTTTGCCGGGGTGCTCTCGAGCTCGAGATCGGCACACATGCGGATGACCTGACAGGGGGAGAGGGAAGGAGAGTTAGCTGCAGGCAGCCAAAGAGGACAGGACAGCGGTGGCCCAAGAGTGAGGGATATGAGTCTCGCGGCCTAGCTCACCTCATAGTAAGGGTCCTTGAGCGACTTGGCAATCCTACTGCTGAGGCGAACGACATCAGCCCATCTGCCTTGGCGAATTGCTGTCTGCAGCTTCAGGTCGGTTGACGGCCTGAGCTGAGGCCAGTCCATGGCGTCGAGATATTGATATATCGTCGAACGGATAGGCAATACAGAAGCTAGATGTCATATGAGAAGAGAGTGGTGAGGTGGGTAAGAAGTCGGCTTGGGTGATTTTCGTAGCTATTTTCGTAGCTAGAGCCAGCTTGGAGGAAAGTAAGAAAAGGTGGGGTTGGGTGGGCGGAACCTTGATGGGGAAGTGGTGAGGGGCTGCACCTTCCCTCCTGTGTGGTTTTCCATCAGACCAAATCCCTCGAGACTGGAAAGAGAAATGAAGCGGGGAAATAGGAGAGAAAAAGAGGAGAAAAAAACAAGAGAAAAAAACAAGAGAAAAAAATATGGGTAAAAAATATGAGTGAAAAATATGAGAGAAAATAAGAGAAAGAAACATAAGGGCAGGTAGCACCAGGGTGAGCACGGAGGATATCCTACAGTGTCAATCACAGAATAAACATGCAGATCCGAGGGTCCATGCACCGCGCATTTACATTATCTTCGAGCGAAGCGAGGTCGGGGGTCTGGGGGAACCCCTAGGAAAAGACCGCTTTGCCCTTTAACTTCTTTTCTGGGGTTCCCCCCAGACCCCCGACCTCGCTGTGCTCGAGGATACTAAAATAATAGTATAACCGGGGTTAGTAAATGAGCGTGTTCGGATCCTAGACCTGCATGTTTACTTGTGATTGGCACTGTACTCGAGGATTGAGTTGTAGACTTATCTATCAGCTCATACAGTCTTCCAAGCGAGAGCCGGTCGAGTGACACATCTCGAGAGCCCGACATCTCGGGGTGTTGAGTCCAGTTTTTTCTCTTCGGACGGGATGACATGTGTCCAGGTACCAGCGAAAGTGGGGCAGACTGACTGGGGAATCATCCCGCTGAAAAAAAAAGGGGCCTTTCCTCCGTGTCTTCCCGCCATCCGCAGGACAGTGACATACACGAGCGTTCTGAACGGAAGAGTTCCCCAAGACTGAACAAAAAGCCATGGCTAAGGATTTGTTGCCTTCCCAACACACGACTCCGATCAACCGAGGGTATAAGGAGGCAGCATACCTACTGGCCCAGTAATGAGGACTGGTAGAGGGATGCGGGACAACATAACACTACCTTGACTACCTACAGTGCCAGTCACAAAATAAACATGCAGACCATAAAGTCCGTACACGCTCATGTACTGACCCCGATTGTACTATTGCTCCACCGCTATGCTATAATATCTTCGAGCGCAGCAAGGTCGGGGGTCTGGGGGGTACCCCCAGAAAAAGAAGGTTGAAATAAGGTTGAAAGGTAAAAAGGCAGAGCGGTCTATTTCTGGGGGTATCCCCAGACCCCCGACCTCGCTGCGCTTGAAGATATTATAGGAATAGGACAGTCGGGGCTACTAAATGAGTATCTACGGACTCTATGATCTACGTGGTTGTTTTGTGATTGACACTGTACAAAGCAGCCAACGACTAGCAACGCTTCCCTTTCTAACCTGTATTACGAAATTCTCAATGGCAGCATCTACCGTTTGCCACCGGATACCCACGTGCCAAAGCACCGAATGTCGAGGAGGCAAGTGGAGAGCGTTTACGAGGCAAAGAGTCGTCAACATGTTAATCGTGTCTACCAACGTACTTGTCCCCTAAGTTTTGGAGCCCTCAGCACGGCACAGCGGCTGCATGGCAGCACCATGCATGACGGGATGAAACTAATGGGAAGGTGATGCATCTGAAGGATGGACACTTGAAGGATGGGCGCTCGAGCATGGCTGCATACAGTAAGTGGGGCTCTTGCGCCACTTGTCGATTTGTCGATGAAGCCGAGGAGGAAGTACGGCGCAGTCTGGCAGTGCAGTGCAGTGCTTGCAAACAACGGATCTTCTGGAACCGACATTCACTTCGCCCTTGGCCCGCCCTTTCCAGACATCTACGTATCTGTTCGTACGCGAGTCTCCGCCACCCGCTCATGATCCCATGCGCCACGGCCACCTCGAGTGCCACGACCACCTTTTCGCTCTCCAACAGCGGCAGAGCGTGGCGAGGGCCCCATAAGATCGTGAGACACGCGAGACCCTTGTCGCCCTGTCCCCTCTCGAGCCAGGGGCGGCGGTGCGGCGGTCTTGGGCCATCGAACAGTCTGTCGTTATGTAGTACTTGGTGAGAAAAGGCATAGGTGCTAGGCTGAAAGTCCGGTACGGATGCTGCTTGCTTGAACTGCCGTCTACTGATAGTGGCGCGTAACTTGCTATTTTGGCGAGGCGAACAAAGCTTGGCTTTGGCCTGTGGGCGGCGACCTCTTGAAGGGTCCTCCTGCCTTGACATGCCATGTGGCGGCTCTCGGGCGCGGAAATATCCAGGTATTCTAGGGCCGAAGCAAAGAGAGCCAGCCTGGGCTTCGCATGCCCACCGTCCTTACAGCTTGCAGAACGACACGTTGTTCGCTTTTTCTTTTCCCGTGTCACGATCCCAGGACTGCTACCGTGGCTTGCATGAAGAGTAAGCGATAGCAGAAGGCGGGTGCTTCATTTGTTTCAGCCTGCGCCGTACAAATCGTTTCGTTTCCGACACGGTCTTGACGGCGCCGTCTTCTGCGGCGTCAAGTCTACTGACCGAGCCGCCGTCGGAATGGCCGGAATGGCCATTTTCTGGCTGTTGTAACAATGAGCAACCTTGGGGCCTCGTACAAGATCGAGATTCACGAGTTCACCAAGTCGTCAGCAAGATAGTACTTCTGCTAGTAGTAGAGAAGCAGAGAAGTAGAGAAGTAATAAAAGTAGAGAACTGGAGATTATGAGACGGGAAAGGGGCATCATCACCAGCAAGGCCTCCTTCCGCGGTTTCCGGAGAATTGCTCAGGACAAATGATCGTCAAGGCTCAATGCCTTGAAGCCGTGCCAGGTGTAAAAGCTGGGTGCTATATGTGAGAAAACTGCTCAGCTACGAGTCCGCCGTGTTGCATTGGGAATAGATCGGCTCCACTAGTCGATTACATTCTGACTGATCGTCCTCATATACGGGTACTTTTGCACACTCCCAGCACTGCTCTCTGACAACGTCCCGGCAGCCCGGGGGTCTCTTGTCAAGTCAAAACCCCTCCTTCCTTCTCTTTGTTTGATTCCAATCCGGACCCCCAACCATGGACGCCCGCGTTTGATCGTCCCGGACCGTTCGGCGGGGCTGCCGCCATCAAAAAGCTTGTTCAGCGTCTTTCTCCGGGAAAGGCCCCAGTGAAGCTGCCTTACAGTGCCAATCACATAATCAACATGCAGATCCGTTACTAACCCCGACTATACCATTGCTATCGTATCTTCGAGCGAAGCGAGGTCGGGGGTCTGGGGGGAACCCCCAGGAAAAAGAAAGTCAAAAGGTAGAATGCTCTTTTTCCTGGGGGTCCCCCCCAGACCCCCGACCTCGCTTCGCTCGAAGATAATAGGTCAGTAAGTGAGCGTGTACGGTCCCTAGGATCTACATGTTTATTTTTTGATTGGCCCATTATAAGCTTGAGGAGAAATCGGATCCGTAGTAGAGTAAAAGAGTAGGCTCTGCTACTTTCGAGCTGGGAAAGATTCGAATCAACGGACGTCGAGTGTCCTTGCGTTGGTTCTTACAAAAGGATACCTGAGATGCAGTACGGCCTTGACTCTAACCAAGAGCCTCTTGCTAAATTTATATGCCAGGAAATAAGCCTGGCGCCACGGCTTTAGCGTCTCCTGTTGGTTGCTGCCTCCCCCTTGCTCAGGCTCCTCTCATGCACGCGTCTGGCACGGGCGCGCTGCTGCACCGTTGCAGAATACCTGGCGCTTCTGACAGCCGAAATAATCCGGGGTTCAGATTAACTCCAACCCCGTTTGGTGCGATGCACTAACTTCCACAAGGCTGAACACTATACAGGTGAGCGACCATACAGACTAACTCTTGGCATCGGGCGCTTCTATCCGATGCAGCTACACGGCTAAGGAACGCCCACGCTGTTGACTTCAGCTCCTCTGTTCGTCCCATTATAGCTATGAGTGTCGTATGTGCTCCGGCCGGCCGGCCCGTCACGAGGCAGGGGCCGTCGGTCTCATTGACTGGTTGCAAGGAGGGAATCCTGGGGAGGGGGGGGGGGAAGAGACCAGGGGGGCGTGGAAGGCAAAAAAAGAGTGGACCGCCATGGCAAGGCTGGCGGTTGTCCGAGTTCGTCCCTGGGCTGGGACTGAAACCTCATTGGCAAGCGGTTCAGGCCAAGTTGTGCCGCTGTTAAAATAAGAACGTCAAGCCAACTCGCAGGGGCGATCGACTTACACCGTCCTCGGATGGAAAGATCCTTCGGCTTACTGCTGACCGAACAATCCTCCTCGTAAATCTTCAAATCCCAACGACCCCCCCACAGCCTGGTCATACATATCATATCGTGTGAGCGCCGTCTCACTAGGGCGGTATCTTGAGGATTATCGTCGGCTCAATAATATCGATATTGAGCTGCTCCGCCGGCCGGTCAAGACCACGAGTCGACCAACATGTCTTTCTCCTATCTGGGCGCGCTCACCACCACCTTCAGCGCATCGCAAGGGAGCTGCACGCAGACATACTTGGCGACCAACGAGGCAGCGGGAACTGGCTGGCTCGTCCGCGGCGCCGACGATGACAGTTCCAAGCCATGCGAGCCGACCGGCTTCACGCGCAACCCGCCGTACTACTACTCGCCCGGCGTATGTCCGCTCAACTCCATCTACGCCTGCTGGGGAACGACAACAAGCAACGACGTTGCCACGACCATTGCAACATGCTGCCCAAGGTCAGTCGGCGCTTCCTGCCAGGAGTCACAGCAGCACCCCCAAACGGCCCCCACAGATAACTGACGAGAACCCGATCGACCGGCCGCAGTTCATTTGTCTGCTTTCCTGACCGAGGAAGCAACATATACGGCTGCGCGTCAATTTATAGCGCGACCGAGGTCATGACCATCTCCAGCATCTACTACCACCTCGTCACCATGACCGATGGCAGCGTATCACCCACAATTATCTCGAGCTCCATCACCAAGACAGTCCTCCCGGGAGAGACTCTCAATGCCTACGGCGTCATCGTCAGGCGCCAGGCAGGCGATCCCTCCTGGTTCAGCTCCGGCGCAGCAAACACACCCACGTCCAGCAGTGATCCCAGCCGGGCTAGCTCCTCCAGCACGTCTTCGTCCACCGCTGCCACCACCGGGGACAACGGAGACGGGGCGTCACGGTCACAAGCGTCCACATCGGACGGCGGCAACCTGAGCGCCGGAACAAAGGCCGGCATCGCCGTGGGCGCCGCGGCGGGCGTGCTGCTGGGTGTCGCGATCGGCTTCTTCCTCTTCCGCATGTGGCAGCGCAACGGCGAGAAACGCAGGCAGAAGCAACTACTGATGCAGCAGGGACCGCAGAACTGGCAGGGCACCGACCCGCCCGTGTCTCAGACTGACGGCGGGTACTTCGCGCCGGATTACAAGCCGAGTTCAAGAATACGGACGCAGGAGGCTCCGACATCCGCCGCGCGCGAGATGGATACGACGCCGCCGAGGAGATTTGAGCTTCAGTAGGGGAAGATGAACGGTAAAAGGGGGTATGTAGGAATCGGATGCCGAAAGCATGGGAGACGGTGAAACCACCAGAGAACCAAAAGAGAAAAAAACAAAAAAATAGGCCTATCTAGACGGGTGCCAAAGGGACTGCATTTTCAAGGTCACTATTTCTACGCCTAATGAACCTCAAGGTAAAAACACCTGGTCTGTGGGTACGGGCATCAATCATATCCTGCCCCATCCCGGGGTTGTTTTTGCATGTATTCTTATTTCAACGCCATTTTCGTATCTAGATCACGACCACGGCGCCTCTACCTTTGTAGGCCCGAGCCATATTTGTTTTTGAATAATTACTTCCAGGTTGAAAAGATGGTACTGTATCTTGGCTGACGGAGTCGGTTGTACATAGCTCTATGGGCCATATTTTCTTCTTTCCCTGTCATTCTCGAGAAGGAGTGTTCTTTTTATTGTGGGATATGGTGCATGACCACGAAACAATTCACACAAAGAACCCTTGTGCAACATCAACAAGAGAACTGATTCACAGACAGGGAACCTGAGGAAGAGGCGAGCCAGCTTGATGCTTTGGAGACTTGGGTATATACACCAAGGTACTGTAAAACACACAACATATTTCGAGGAGTCAAATAAGGACTTGGGGTCTTATAAAGTGGGCAAGGGGGTGCCATGGTAATGGAATTGTCTGGTCCTCCGGGTCATCAACTCAGTCGTCAGTCGTCGGAAGGTCACAATTCACCTTTCCTCGAACAAGTCGCGTACTTCTTTCTAGGAATTTAAGCCAAAAGCTGAGGCTCAAATATCTGGAACAGAGATTCAAGCCGACCATCGAGCATTTCTTCACTAGCTCCGACTCGGGGGGGTATCTCTGGCCTTATTAGCCGTGCCTTGCTCCTATCACTATTACCACTTGTCAGTTGTCAGTTATCATCAACCCCTTCTCCCTTATTTCTTAGCCTCCCACCCAACCAACAACATGTGCCGTCGCATCATCATCCACACCCCCCTCTGCGCCGAGACGCGCCCCCTTCTTAGGGACGTCGACCCGTCCCGCCCGTCTTCCTTCACCTGGCAGCAGCAGGGACAGGAGACCGTCCTTGTCGACCCTTATACGATCCGCCCCTGTCCCGCCACCTGCCCTGGCGACAGCACCATCAAGCCACGCCTCGCTTGTGCCTTTGGTCATCGCTGCTGCTACACGATGACTCATTACTTGCGTTGCCCCACTGCTGCGGCTGCTGCTGCCGACACCACCACCACTGGCAGCTGCCCCTGTCCGATGGCCGTCCAGGATTTCCATCTCTACCGCGCCCCAGCGCCAGGCCGCGTGACTCGCGCCATCGGCCGCCTCGGCACATGCGAGGAGCATGCTTCCTCGTCGTCGTCATCGTCGTCGTCGTCGTCGTCGTCGTGCAACATGCCCCTTTGCTGGGCCGCTCACGAGCGACGCGAGCGTGCCGGCGGCGCCTCTGGCGAGGAGCGCGCTGCTAGGACGGCCATGCAGGAGTGGGAGGACGCCTACCCGTATTTTGATGCGGCCTTGATATCGAGTGGACCCGCGTTCTGTGGATCAGATGACGACAGCGAGAAAGACGGTAACGAGAGCAGCACCAGCACCAGTAGCGCCAGCAGCACTAATACGGACAGCAGTGCCAACAGCACCAGCAGCGAGAAGACACGGATCAGCAACATCACCAGAAGCATCACCAGAAGCATCATCGACAGCACCAAGACGGCCATCAGCAGCCGTGGCGACGACGTCCGGGAGACGCTTGCCTTTGCCGCCATGCGCGCACATCTCCTCCGCGCCGGCGCCGGGCTGGACTCGCTGTCGAGACAGGCCGCCAAACTCGAGGCCGAGGCGGCAGAGGCCTGCCTGTACGAGGCGAGCCTCAGCCGCGCGCTGATGCTGGGCAAGTACGGCGGCGGCTACGGCGAGGCCGAGAACAGCATGGGTGGTGCTTGTGATGGCAACGGTGACTGCGGTCGTAACTCCAGAGACCAAGCAAGCGAGCAAGGGAGGGAGCTGGCACGCGTGCTCCGCGACTACGATCTCCTGGCGCTGGACTATGGTCTTTGCAAGGTACCTCTAACCGCAATGCTGATGCGAGGGGAGGGCCGTTTTTCCTGCCTGACGATGCCTCGCAAGGACTGACCGTGGAACAAGATGAGTGGAGGAAGCACGATTGAGTGGGTAGATGAATGAGACGCCTAACTGCTGCTGGTTTCTAGGAATGGCCTTCGACTGAGTTGAGCCTTTGCTCTGGAGAGGGCCGTGGCGCTCTGCTTCAATCGACCGAGTGGGATAGCAGGGCATGCTTGTCTCCAGGGGGCAGCTCGAAACACGGTGGACGATTCTTGGACGAACCAACGAATATGAAATAGGCGCGTGACCGACCGAGTCTGGTGGCTTTTAGGGAAGTTTGGTCTGCTTGATGCTGGACAAGAGACACAGCTCACTGGGTTGGGCTGGCCATCTGGGAATTCCAAAGTTCCTCAGCTGGTTTCATTTGACAGCTGGAAACAAAAGAATGAAAAAAAAAAAAAAGGAATAAAAAAAGAATAGATGTTGTGTGCAAATCTCTACCATGGTGATTTAGATATCGCTTGGCCTACATGATTCAGACTCTCTTGTGACGCAAACGACGTAGAATCTTCATATATACAGTGCCAATCATAAAATGAACAAGTAGATTAAGGTCTGTACACGCTCATCTACTAACCGATTATACTACTACTACAACATCTTCGAGGAAAGCGAGGTCAGGGGTCTGGGGGGTACCCCCAGAAAAAAAAAGGTTAAAAGGTTAAAAGGTAGAGCGGCCTTTTTTCTGGGGGGTACCCCCCAGACCCCCGACCTCGCTCCGCTCGAAGATACTATAGTGATAACACCATCGGGGTTTGGTACATGAGCGTATACGGACCCCAAGATCTATACTTTTATTTTGTGATTGGCACTGTTGCTTGGCAAAGATCCCCTCTAGAGGCTCGTCTAAACACCTCCAGCAAGCCTCTTGTGCTGCCCAGCCATAGGATCGGGAGACATTATTTTGACCTTTCCTAGACTAGACGCTTAGGCAATGCAACAAGCATGCATTCATTCATTTATCCATGGCCTAGGTACATGGGCGCCTAGTTTTACATACCGACACTCGCCACGAATCAGCCCTAGCACCAGTGAGACATGACCTAGAGGTTTCATTTAGCCGCCGTGTCGATTAAGGAGGAATCAGCCCCCGGTCTAGCGCGATAGTGTGGCTCCAACCGAGGTGAATATTCATCTTGCAATGTATTCTCTCCCCCGTCTCAGGTCGCTGGTATAATTGGTTCAGGGTGCCGCGCTACCTACTTTGCCTGAGAGGGCGGAAGGGTTCTTCTAACCAAAGGTATAAGAAGAGGGTTTCATTTAAATCGGTTCGTTCTGCCTCGTCAAAACGTATAGACTATCCCACCTACAGTGCCAATCACAAAATGAACATGGAGATCCTAGAGTCCGTACACACTCATTTACCAATCCGATTGTATAGTACTGTCTCTTCGAGCGAAGCGAGGTCGGGGGTCTGGGGGGTACCCCCAGGAAAAGCCCGCTCTACCTTTCAACCGGTCTTTTTCTGGGGGTACCCCCCAGACCCCCGACCTCGCTTCGCTCCAACATACTATTATAATACAATCGGGGCTATTAAATGAGCGTGTACGGCCCCTAGGATCTTCATGTTTATATTGTGATTGGCACTGGATCTGTCTCGCAAAAGTTACTTCTTGAAGGCGGTTCCATGGGCGAGTGCGATTACGGTGAATGCTTGCTATCGTACCCCATGAGTATTTATCAAGCGCTGACTTTGGCAGGATATTAAGATACGGGCTTCATGGTGTATAGAACTAGGACGAAACCGGGGGGGCAACTCGCTTTTTTCACTGTGTTCGGTCGGGAAGTTCTTTTTCGCGGCTCCTCACTCGCGCCCATGTGTGGCTCTGCCTCGGTGGCAGTGAATGAGTTGATGCGCCTGCTGACCAAATCTAATGACTTAATATGTTGTGAGCCCTGTAAATTAAATACCAGACTCCCGGAGCGGCAACCATCTGAATTTACCTAGAGCTAAAACTCTCGTGGGCTCACAAGAAGGTTGTTTACCATCTCAGGGGCTCCGCGTACGTCCATCAGGGCAACTGGCGGGCAAGGTAAGCTCGAACAAAGCAGGAACATGCATGCTTGTGCACCACGAGCTACATGTGCTACTCCAACAGTGGTAGAAAATATATGACCCGACTCTCGCATATGGTTCTCGCATACCATGGCGCTGGTGGCACAGGAACCGAACGATGAGAGACAAAGTGGTCCGTCCGCTTGTTCCTCACCACACGTTATTGGAATTGATATATTTACACATCGCTTCCTCACGAATACGATGAACGTTCGCGAGGGCGCAAGAGATTGCTGAAGTAAGACCCCCCGAGTGGGGATAGTTTCATCTCTCGAGCGTTGGTGAAGACGGGTGATAACTGATAACAAGGCAGTGTGTGGCAACAGCAAACTCCTCCATCGTCCTCTCACAGCCCATGAAAGGCATGTATACTTCCTCAACACCCGGGGCTTCGATTATGCAGCAGAGGAATTCTCTTCTTCTACTCTTTCTTGTGCTGTTTTCTTTCTTTTTTCTTTCTTTTTTCTTTCTTTTTACTCTCTCTCTGTTCTGTGGGGTTTCTTGCCCACAAACGCGTTGCAATATGTTGCTTAATATACAGGGTTTGCCCTTCGCCGCAGCCGTGCCTCGTGGATTCCTGAGTAGTCTCTTGTGGAGGCTGCGTCCATGTTGGAAGGAAGCACGCCGACACGGACGTAAGAGCCCCGATCCGGAAGAGCCGGGCGGGTGCGGGTGGAGTGGCGGGAGACATAAAGAGGGGAGGGAGAAGAAAGGGAAGGGAAGGGCTTGAGAATCAATGGCGCGCAAAATACACGACCAGGCGCATGGCGGCGTAGCACCACGTGTGTGGATTTATTGACCAAGTCCCTTGGCCAACGCTTGTTGCTCAGGTCGACGGCGGAGGAAGACGTTCGAGAAGACTTCGGAATAGAAGAGAAATATATACCTAAGCAGTAGAGATGAGGGAGGGCCTGTACGATGGAAGCAACGAACAGAGCACAGTAAATCAATAGCAAGATGATCAGTCAGAGTAGAGAAACGTGTCGGGGAGTGTCTTGGGATGAAATCCTATTGCTGAGATGGCTTTTGGATGTTCCCTCATTTTCGAGGCATCCACTCCTGCATCCATGCCTCAAGTGGCACCCCCCTAGGAAACGCAGACGGCCTTTTCCTTCACGCAACCGGCGGCATGCAGTATTCCCGTAGGAACGAGTATTCGGTCCAAGAAAGAACGAACCACTGGAGAAAATGCGGGTGCCCCAGCGTGGGGAGTCTGCTTTGCAAAAGTACTACTCCACAGACCAAGTCCACAGACGTTGCTCGTCGCTCCATCCAACATCAAACAATACTCTGCCGCGCGCTCACGCTTTCGCCAGGAACAGGTAATTTGATCTCACCGCGGACGAGGTGAGGCGAGCGCTAATATTCTTCGCTGTTCTACGTATTAAGCTTCTCTCCTGGTAACTGGATTACTGCTGGGCTCATCAGCAACCTCGACGCTTGACGTGTATCAGGACGACCCTCCATGATTTGGACTTGTTCTGGAGGGTCCACCATCTCGTCTTCCTCTTTGATCCCTGTCTTGCCACGAGGCCGCGGCTACACCACAACACCCCAGCATAATACCGGTACAGGAATAGGCTGCCTGGCGATGGGTCCGCACCAGTGATTGCGAAGGAGTTCTCGTTCGACATGTGCACGGCGCGTGTCTTGATGCGTGATCAAGATTTGCATTGGATTACAGGGCCTACTCAAATAGCCTGATAGCATGGAGGATGATATTCATTCTCCGCATACATAATACCTCACCTCATCCGTATCAGCGCGGCTCAGGAGTGGATCCGGGCATGATGATGCTCATGAACTGGTCTTTGTGCCGATGATGCCCGATAGACGGGGAGGCTTCAAGATCCGAACTGCCTCTTCGACAAAATAGCAGTCGAAATAAATTCCGCAAAAGCTGGTTGGTAAAATCACTGGACAATATTGACGAGTCAGGCCGGACAGGAGAGAATGATGGCTTGACTCGGGGGGGAACCCAACCACCGCCGATGTCTATGCAGGCAGGTAGGTTGGTTCCTCAAACCTGTCATCAATCACACTGAATAGTCCCAAGCAGGCACGAGGCGTCGTGCCAATGGGGAGTGGAGTACTACTGACAGCCGACCTGCAGCAAAGTCCTGGGCACACACAGACGCCAGGAGAGAGGGCTGCTTGTTCTTTTCGGCTATTCTGAAAGTCGGCCCTTTTGGCGCGCACACGCATGCTCTGCGTTGCTCTCTGGGACTGATCCGCGGCCTTCCTATATCGAACTGCGATATATTGGCGTTTGTGGGCTTCCCACCGGCTCTGCACCGGCATCAACTCGCGTTCTTCAGGATGCGAGACCCGAAAGGAAAATCAGAAGAACGCTGGTGGAAAATGGCGGAGTGCTGATGTGCCAAGAACCTAGATAGCATTCATCCAGAAACCATTCGTTGGAGAACACAGTCGTAGACCCGACCCTCTCTATTGTCAACATGTGTGTGTACCGAGTCTTCAAGATGCGCGAGGACGAGGATGGCAGTTATCTTGGTGGTGTGGCAAGGACCACTTCTCGTGCCTGCGCCGCTCTCTTTCTCCCCCTCCTCTGCCTCCACCGTATGTGAGAAGCAGGCCGTCGTGCCTCATCGCGCCTCCAACATGCGCCGCACGCTAGCCTCGCAGCACCGCAATGCATTGTATGATCGTAGGCACGCAGGTGATGTTTTCGACTGGCGAAGAGGCCCGTACGGGTCACTGCTGCCACCGCCGCCATCGCCGCCTCTTTATCAAAATGTAGGAGACAGTCGAGGGTGACAAGAGATTCGGTCCTTTAAGATACCCGGCGCCACACCTCCCCGCCTCTTTGCATACCTGTTTTCGCTCCTTTCCCTCCTTCTCGTCTGTCACTCCTCTCGACAGCCACGTGGTTGGTGTCAGCGATTCGGGACATCTCACAGGGGCGTTGCCGTCGTCGTCGTCGTTGTCGTCGTCGTCGTTGTCGTCGTTCGTTCAGTTGGCTTTCTTCGTCGCCAAACGCACCCCCTAGGAAACAAGAAACCAACGACACATGCGTTTATCAACCTCTTCTTAACCCCTCTCCCCTAAAAAGGACCTCACCCTCTCAGCCGGCCCACAGCAGCTCGATCATACAACCGTCCCGGACGCGATCGACCATCATGGCGCCGTCGTCGCAGGCCGAGCAGTACGCGGTCATCGCGAAGGTGGTCCAGCGTGCGCCCCCCGCCTACAACGAGACGGCCGCCTTCCATGCGTACCTGACGATGCTGGAGAACGCGGCTAAGAACCAGGACCTGGGCGAGTCGAGGCAGAGCAGGACAAGGTCGCTGTCGGTCGCCTTCACCGTCTTCGCCGCCGTCTTCGTCGTCGCCCGCTTTCTGGCCCGCTGGCGGCAGCGGGCCGGCTTCCGGACCGACGACTGGATCATCGTCGTCGCGCTGGCCATGCTGGTCGGGAACATGGGCATGAACATTGCGAGTATGTTGCTGGCTTGCCTCTTTGCCTTTTTATTTCCCCCCTGTCGCTGTTTCCCGCCCGGCCCATGTGCAAGGTGAGGGGGAAGAGGAGTAGGGAGAGGAGGACGAAGACGAAGACGACGATGAGGACGCGAGGTGGGCGGGCAAGAGCAGGTTTTTGGGGTGAGGTCCAGGGGGGGCTAGAACCGAGTCTGAAAGGTTCTTCGGGCGGAGGAGGTCTGCACGGCGCCGCTGACTCGAACGTGTGGATGGAGCACGCAAGCTAAGAGATGGCTAACTCGGTCCTTTCATAACACAGTGATAAATCAGGGCCTGGGCCTCCACTCTGGGAGTCTCACTCTTGCCCAGCTTCAGGAACTGGAACAGGTTAGCAACTTGTGACTCGCTCATCCACATGGCAGGCACCCAGCCAAGCAAGCGCTTCACAGCGATAGCAGACTGACCGACCCGGCCCTCCTTTTCTCTCCAGACCATGATGGGAGCCGAGATTCTCTACGTGGCCGGTGCTACGAGCTTCAAGGTCTCGCTGCTATTCCTCTACTTCCGACTCTTCCCGATGCCGGGAGTGCGGGCCATCGCCTTCATGATCGGCTCGGTGCTTGTGGCCTGGTGCGCCGGTTGCATGATCGCGGCCGGCTTCCAGTGCATGCCGCACTCCAGGCTCTGGGAGCCCTGGCTGCAGGGCACCTGCATCGGCACGCGCGACATGTCGGTCTACATGGCCGTGCCCAACATCATAGTCGACATCATGATCCTGCTTCTGCCCATCCCGCAGGTTTGGCACCTGCAGACGAACCGTACCCAGCGCATCTTCCTCACCGCCATCTTCATGTTGGGTTCCTATGTGTTGTTCTCGACTATCTGGCGATTCAAGGTCACGCTGGACTACAGCCAAGACGACATTCCTTGTGAGTGTGCCCGCTCTCTTCCGTCCCATTCTTCGCTTCTTTTTGGCCCCTCACACTAAACTAACCCATTGTTTCCAACCCCTACTCTCCAGTCACTTACGCCGAGGGTGCCTCCTGGAACGTCATCGAGATCTCCTCGGGCATCGTCTCAGCTTGTCTACCGACCATGGGCCCGCTGGTGCGCATGGTCTTCTCCGGCATCAACCCTGTCATCACCGGCAAGCGGCCGGTCGGCAACCTCCTCGGCCGCCGCAGCCAGCACCCGGGCAAGGAAGGGCTCGGGGCCAACCTGTTCCCGCTGCGCAACGTCAACGTGCGGGCCAGCATGCGGAAGCCCAAGGGGCCCGGCAGCCCTGGCAGCATCATGTCCGTGCCGCCCAGCAGCCTCGGCGGCACCACCGTCGGCGGCACCACGCCCAAGATGAACGTCTTCCCGCGCATCCGGATCGCCGGCAGCCCCAGCATCGCCAGCAGCCCCAGCATCGCCAGCGGGCTTGCCGCGCAAAAGCAGCAGCGTGAGGCTGCGCGCAAGTGGCGCGAGGAGGGCAAGTACGGCATCCGCGTCGAGGACGAGATTGAGGGCGTGCCCGACGACGTCGCCGACGACGTGCCCGAGCTCGAGGGCCAGCGGATGGATAGGGTCATCGCAAGACCACAGGCGGGCCCGGCCACGCCGCCGAAGACGTCCGGGTCCGTGGCCTCCGGAACGGAAAGGACGCCCTTGATCCCCGGGATGGCGGTAACGACTTCCATGAACCCGCTCCCGCCTCCGCCCCCGCACGAGCAGCAGCAGCAGCAGCAGCAGAGACATGGGTGGGAAACAAGCGCAGCTACGGACGGGATACCGCTGACCCGGACGGTGTCTCATCAAGTCGACGGCGGGTGGGCCGAGGAGAGGGTGGTCGGGTCGGCGCCGGGGGCGGCGTCGCCAGAATTTCCCATCCAGGGGCTAAGGAGGTGATGAATATGGAACACGGATGACGGGTTCTCAATGATGCGACTGATGGGCTACGGATAACCACCCTTGTATAAGGCTGACTGCAATGACTTGGACTGTAGAACACGAGTTTTCTTTGTTTCATTCTCTTCTCTATACGTACCATCATATGGCCCACGGGCAGACGGATGCGAGCGCATTATTTCTCTTTCGCCGATATTGTTTGAACATTCTACCCATGTACATAATACTTTTCTTCGTATTCTATACCCAATACCCGAGGACGGCGTTTGGAGTCGCCGTTACAGCTGAAGATTCCTCCTGTACTTTGGCGCCATAATTGTGTATAAAAATCCAAACCTTTTATCTATCTACCAAACAGTCTACCTGGCATCGGCTGTCTTGGACACCTAGTATCAAACTCTTTGACCCTTCAGCATTAGTTACAACAACGTGGCAGATGAGATCAATGTCCTGCAAATCGCAAAATAAACATGTAGACCCGAAGGTCCGTACCCGCCCATTTACTAACCCCGATTATGCGAAGTGAGGTCGGGGGTCTGGGGGGAACCCCCAGAAAATAAAAGGCTGGAATATAGAGCGGCCTTTTCCTGGGGGTACCCCCCAGACCCCCAACCTCGCTACGCTCGAAGCAGAACTGTTGCAGTTAATTTTTTTTTTTTTTCTTGCGGTGTTCGGTGGAAAGGAAAAAAGGGGGAGGGGGGTGAGTTTTGACAAACTTAGCGCATTCGACCTTGTAAAGAAATATAGACAGAGACACCAATAGTATGGGCTTGCGAGACCTGATGGGGTGGAAAGTATAGTAGAGAATATGGGACGTAGCCAGCACGTACAGTGCCAATCACAGAACAAACATGGAGATCCTAAGATCCATAAACGCTGACTTACGAACCCCGATTATACCATTACTATAATATCTTCGAGCGCAGCGAGGTCGGGGGTCTGGGGGGTACCCCCGGGAAAAGACAATTCTATATTTCAACCTTTTTTTTTTTTTTTTTCCTGGGGGTTCCCTCCAGATTCCCGACCTCGCTTCGCTCGAAGATACTATAGTCATAATATAATCAGGGTTAGTAAATGAGAAGTATACAGACCCTACAGGAGCAAGGAGACCAAGCTCACATTCAACGGAAAAAGAAAGAAAGGAAAAATCGGACCCAACGACCTGCATGTTTATTTTGTGATTGGTACTTTACCGTGCATAATGTCCAGTTTGCTCATGTCCTCCACAAAGGGCCCCCAACGAATTCGGATACGGCCGGACTGGCGTTTGGCGACGAGGAGGTACTCTTTCGGAGGCTTCTGCCAGTCTTCGACAGTGCCCTTCACAGAAACGATAACTCTCTCGGTGATCGCGGCCATGGCGCTGCAGAAATAAGTTGTGTTCTAAAGAAAATGCTGTTTTAGGCCCAAGAGATGGACGCGATGTATGGGAAGAGATTTGTAGCTGTACACTTGGGCTTTTTACTATGCTCATTCGCTGGAAGCGGACGATGCCGAGGCGGGGCGAGGTCTTGTAATCCAAAGAACCCTTGGTCTCATCATCCTCCGTTACCTTACCATCACCGCCGCGATCCCGAACAGACATGGCAACCTGCATAGATGCCTGGTACATGCATGAGTGTGCGCTGGACGAATGTACCTTTACGCTAGTGGGCAATGTAAAGTAGCAGACCTTGCTGATCACTCTTCCTCCTTTGGGAGCCCGGAATGCCCTCTCTCGTCCACCCCTTCACTCTCTCGCCCTTGCGACAGCAACAGCACCGCCCCTGAACGATGGCGTTGAGCCTAGGACCTTGCTGTTGCTGCTGCTGCTGCTGCTCTCTCCTGCGTGGTTTTATCCTGCATGGGAAACTTTTCGGAAAGGACCAAGGACATGCTGTTCACATTCAACCCAACACAGCACAGACCATTCCTTACGTCACAATTTTCGACACCTCCGACGCAGGAACGAGCTCGGAGCAGGTCTCCTCCCAGTGGAGGGCCAAAGCAAATGAGAAAGCCTCGCCAGGCCTATGAGACGACGCCGAGGGAGCGATACCCGACCTGGCCCATGTCTGGACGACGAAGGGAGGCTTGAGATGGACGCCCGGGACTAGACAGCTGCAGACGGGATCGCCTCCACAAGCCCTGTACGGATTAGGCAAGAGCAAACGTCAAACGAAAAAAAAGAAAAGAAAAGAAAAAAAAAAAAAAGAAAAAAAAAGGAAAGATATAATATAATTGAAGTGAAGTTTCAAGCACAGACAAGGACGAAACTTTGAAGCTTGCTTCTTTACTGGCCATTTCCAGAGTTTCTCGCACTCTGACTGGTCAGAATGACCGCGTTAAAAACCGTGGAATTGGCTAGATCGTTAGTATATTGTAAACCTGACTTGAGATGGAAGGGACGTTGAGAAAGCCGAGCTGTCGTATTAAAGCGCTGCAAGTAGAGGAGAAAAAGAAGGGTAACTGCTAAAGACTTGTGAAATTCGTATTATTAAGTTTATAATATAGAGACTCAGCTTCGCTTGATACCTACAATATATATAAAGTCGAGCCTATATTATATACACCTTATCGAGCGTAGCGAGGTCGGGGGTTTGGGGGGAACCCCCATGAAAAAAAAAAAAGCTTGAAAGGTAGAGCCATCTTTGTCTGGGGGTACCCCCAGACCCCCGACCTCGCTGCGCTCGAAGATGTTGCTCTGCATTCGATAGTACAGCGACCTTACTTCGCTTTACGCCTATAGGATCCACAAAGTCGAGCCTGTACTACTGTGCTAGGGAAAGGGAAGGGGGACGGGAATAACCCCGAGCTGTGCGGAAGTTTCCTAGTCCATGCTCGTTGACTCTGGAAGGAGAAGAAGAAGAAGAGAGCCGGGAAAGAAGCTGTTTGTCATGCTGTGAGGCCTTTCGAGCACGGCCTTGCCCAGTGGACCTTTCTGGCGGGGCTCCCTGTTTGGCTGCTCGATCCGATGGTTTTTTTTTTTTTTTTTTTTTTTTCGTTTCTTCGCATCCTCGGTCTAACGAGTTGGAAACAAGCAGGAAACAAGCAGGTGTTTTGTCTTGGCGATGGACTTGCACGCCTTGGAAGACGGTCTGGAAAAGTCGCAGAGGGCTGTGAGCTGTCTAGACACCCTTTGACGCCTTCCTGGTCCGTGGGAGACAGCTTTTCAGTATTGGTACAACGGGGTTTTCTCTCTCTTTCTCTGCTTGGTCACCGTAACAGTACGTCTTAATATATATATATATAAAACCCTTGGATGCTTCAACCTCTACCACTTACTCCCTATCACCGATGGTTTGTTTGCATCACTTACGCCTGGTTCCACTATCTCGAGCCAGCCGTCACCTACAGTACCTACAGAGCTGCAGGCCGAAGACGGGACCGGCGCGGGGGCTGCGCAGTCCCGTCACCGACGGGCATCGGCATCTTCAGACAGAGCGGCAACGCCATCGTGACTGGGATGGGTGTTATGGCTGATGCCAGCGCTCCGAGCCCGTTCATGATCTCGTGACGCGCGGCGAGCGATGACGAACCTGCTCCTGATAAAAGTAAGTCGACATGATCCGCCTCGCTTGCGCATCAACCCTGGGCCGCTGGGCTGTACAGTACCGTACTGTATACATTAGCATTGTCTACAGCCCCGCCGCCCTGCTGGCCCGTCACTTGAAGAAAAGAACACTAACCATCCCCGGGGAGCCGGCACTTCAGTCTCGAGAACCGGCAATGAGTGGGTTTTCAGGGCTTGTGGTAGAGGGAGAGAGTTTCACGCTTGACGAGTTGTCCAAGCACAGCCAAGCAATATGCATGCCCACATCCCTCGGGTGCCCGGCCGCCGTAGAACCACGATATCGTCTACGACAGGCCGAAGATAACAACCACATAAGGTAAAGTATCAAAGTCGTCAAGCCGTCATCGTAGGGCAATCAAATCACCCCGCAAAGAAAACGAAAACTGGGCCACGGTTCCCGACCGCCCCGGAAACGTTCACTAATTATGTACAGTACAGTCAGTACCTGGATATTGGTGTATGTATGTATAGTGCGGATCGCGAAAGAAAGATGAAAGATCCTAGGATTCGTATACGCTCATTTACTAACCCGATTGTATTATTATAATATATTCGAGCGAAGCGAGCTCGGGGGTCTGGGGAGTACCCCCAGGAAAAGGCCGCTCTACCTTTTTTTTTTTTTTCCCCCTGGGGGTTCCCCCCAGACCCCCAACCTCGCTTCGCTCGAAGGTGTTATAGTAATAGTATAATTGGGGTCAGTGCCTGAGCGTATACATTCTAGGATCTGCATGTTCATTTTGTGATGGGCACAGTACTGAGTAGGTAGTGAGGCTGCGTAACTTGCTAGCTCGAATAATATCGACAAGTCATGATAGTACATAGCTACCTAGCCTCAATGCAGGTATCTGAGGGTGTCTAATCGCTCACCCACAAGCATCTATGGTCTATGTGTCCCTCCCAAGACCAAGCAGAGGAAAGGCCTCTTGAAAATGCTGTCAGCACGGGAATTTCCTTTTTTGTTTCTCATGCCACCCATGTCCCTGTCCTTCCATCTGAACTCCCCTTGTTCTTTTTTTTTCCCCACCAGAAAGGATAGGAGACGAAAAAAAAAATGGGAAGAACGGCAGATTCACAAAGAAAACAAGATGCATGCAGGGGAAAGGAAAAGGGTAGGGAAGAAGAGAAAAGAAGAGAAAAGAAAAGAAGAGAAAAGAAAATAATAACACAATTGGGTATTCGTTCACATCGTGCCCAAGTTCGAATCCCCGCCTCATTCATTCCCCCCTCTTCTTCGACGAAGGTGGCCGGAAGGATGACCAAAACTTCCTCTTAAACGGGCAGCCAGACAGAAAGGGCAGCAAATGGTCATAATCATCATGAGGCGCCAATGCATAGCAGCACCGTGCAAAAAGCGAGAGCCAGAGGTGCAAAGAGCAAGAGCAAGAGATGCGAGAGGAAAGAAAACAAAATGAGGCAACGAAGAAAGCAAGATAAAGTTGCCCGAGGCAAAATGCGACGATGATAGTCATGCCTGCCGCCCCTCATATTCCACCGTTAACTTGGTCAACTGGGGGCAATGGACTGAGAAGGGGGAGACGAGAACGAGTGGCATGGCGGAAAGCAAAAGGAGGAAGTGGCGGGGAAAGAGAAAGCAGGAAGCGGACAAGTCTGCCTTGCCTGGCTCTCCTCATTCAACGGCCACATGAGTCTTGCGCGCTGTCTCGGTGCTAATCGAGGAGTAAAAATGGTCAAACTCAAAAGATTGCAACATCGCCCAACGCATCGCATCGCCCCATCACTCGGCACCGTCAACCAGGGTGTCAAGGGACGTACCTCTTATTAGTGTACTGCATCATCGGATTAACCTTCTTTAGGTACCCGCAGAAGCGCCGTGCGTGGATGCGTCCGTTCTCGAGACCCCTCCCGAACCCGGTTTTGGCCGTCTCAAACACCAGCTGCTGCTCATATTCGGCAAGGGCAGTGAACTCTATAATGCCACGCTTGTCCAGCAGCGGCGTCAGCAGCACGCGCACAGAACCGTTGGGCTCCGGCACGTCCACGACCGCGTGGCTGATGCGCATCGGGTCGATCAGCACCATCTCGCCCGTTGACGGCACCACACCGCGCAGCATGTTGGCCGCGCTGTCGACCTTGAGCTGCAGCAGCGCCCCGGGCGTTGCCGCGTACACCTTCTTGCCGCCCACAAGGACGAGGGACACGGCGAATGACTCGGTCTCGCCCCCGTTGCCGGCGCAGGCGCTCAGCTTGTTGGCGGCAGCCGCCATGGGCGATGCCGTGTTGTGGCGTACGATTGTCGAGTTGTGCGGGTACGGGGACGACACCGACTGGCTTCCAGGGTTAGGCGGCTGAGAGGTAGGCAGGCCCCATGCCCGGTCCGTCTTGGAGGTCTGCTCATCGAGATACGGCCGCGCCACGCGTGGTGGGTTTCGTGCCTGCTGCTGATTTGATGCGGCAAGCAGAGCCGCGGCAGCTGGGGTCGTGAACTCGATGGGCGGGGATTTGGTATCGGGGGAGCTGACGCCGGACCTCATTTGGTGGGCCGCTGCCGCTGCTGCTGCCGCTGTCGAGGGCTGGTTGGCAGCATGATAAAAGTGCTGGAACATCTCGGCCGTGGGCGCGCACACTTGCTTGTATTGGTGGCCCACAGTCTGTTGCGCCAGATGATTTGGGACCGGATATCGCTGGTGCATAGACGGGGGCAGGGGCGGGGGGGGCTGCAGCTGTGCATGTGACAGATGGTGCTGCAGTGACTGTGACTGTGACGAGCCGCTGCTGGTCGAAGCCTGCTGCATGGACCGTTGGAAATACTGCCGCTGGTTCCTTTGCTGTCGCTTGTGCACCTGCTGCTGCATCAAGGCAATCTGGCGTGCCTGGTCCACCACGTTCCGTCGCTCGTCGGGCTGGTTGGAGCTTCCCATGAAAAAGGCCGCGAGTCCGTGGAAGGACGGATGGAAGCCTACCAGGGATGATGAGTGGTTGGGCAGCGGCTGCGAACGCGGCTCAGAGCTCGCTCGCTGGCCACCGCCTGGCTGCCAGCGGTGTTCAAAGGCAGGCGATTCAAAGTCCGGTCCGGTTGGCGACGTGATGTGATGGGTTGGGGGCGAGTCCTGGTACGGGGGTCGAGAGGACGGTAGAGATCTCCGAACCGGCGGGCTGTGTCGTATGTATGGGAGAGAGGGAGGGACGCTCTGAGCCCGCTCCTTTTCCAGACCGAAGGACCCGGTGAACAAGTGGTGGTGGCCGGTGCTGAGAGTCGGCAGCGGCGATGGGGGCTGCGTTCTGATCGGGGGAGGCTTTGAGAATCGCGAGTTCACAATTGTTCTAAGCGAGGGCGGATCACCACCGTCCGAGAGGGATGCATGAGCCACTTCGACCGGACTATCGGGATGGGTTGGGGATATAGGCTCCGTCGCGGCCTTTGCTAGTGGCGGCGCGGCAGCCAGCCCAATGGCCAAGGTGAGCGAGGGTGTCGAATGGTTCGAGGCAGCGGGAGTGGCAGCGATGGCAGCGATGGCAGCGATGGCAGCAGCCGCAGGAGCAGGCGATTTTTGTTGCTGACCGGCCACCTTTTCCTCCCCTCCCTCCTCCTCCTCCTCCTCCTCCTCCTCCTCCTCCTCCTCCTCCTGCCTGTCCTCCTCCTCCCTGGGCAAAGAGGACTCGCTGGTATTGGCGCTCGGGCCGTTGCATACAACAGCCACCTTGGCAGCTCCCGACTCCTGCAGACTTGCCACCTTTGAGGAGGAAACTCCACTGCGCACGCCCTCCGCATCCTTGTCATCAGCCATCATCTTCCTGTCGATCTCGTTCCCTACTTCCACAGTCGGAGTGATTGTGGGGCTGAAGGACCCAGCATCCTTCATCTGCACGTCATGCTCCTTTTCTGTCGTTCGCGCAACCTCCGTTGTCTGTTGTGGGACATCTGCCATGACGGTGTCCTTGACTGCGGATTGGGCGTCGCCAACCGTGTCCAGTTCCAGTTTCTTGTCAACAACACCTTCGCTTCTGCCATTCCCGACAGCATCATCCTCTCCGCCATCTGGACCCTGTATTGCCGCAGCTTCCGCAGGCGGATTAGCGGTGGGTGAGTTGGCGGATGAAACGGCCGGAATGCTGACTGGCGGGTCGGCTGGGACATCACCTGATGACATAGCCGGCCGATCAACTGGCTTTTCCGCTGGCGTTTCCGCTGGCTCCTCCGCTAGCGTTTTCGCTGGCTTCTGTGCTGGTGTTTCCGCTGGCTTCCCCGCTAGCCCTGCCGCCGGCATTTCGACCGGCGACACTTGCACGCTAGCTTGAGGCGCCTGTATCTGTGTGCTCGAGGTCTGGAGAGGAGTGGGCAGGGGGTGCGGAGCACCGGAAAGGCTTGTCCGGGTGTGCCTAGAACCCACGGGACTGTCCCAGTAAATGCCAGACAGGTCGCTTTGCACATCTGAAGGAACGTCATATTGCGCCGAGTTGGTGGGGGCTACTTGCCCGTCAGCATTCAAAGGATGGATCAAAATATGTTGGATGTTGTTGGCTGGTATAAGGCCGGGCCCGAGAGCCGACGAGTGGGGGGGATGGACATTGAGATATTGAGACATTGAACTTACGAGTCCTAGACTTGGGCCTCCAGCCCGACGCGCGCAGGGCGGCAAAGGAGCTGAACCCCTTGGAATTTACGTACTCGGTGACGGCATCGTCAAAGTGCGGGATAGAGTTTCTGTTCGGGTCCTCAAAGTCGAAGGGCGACAGATCCTTGCATCGGAACCAACCAACAGACCTACGGTGACGGTGAATGGTCAGTAAACAACAGGCTGGCTGCATCGAGACCGGTTGGAGCATCTGGCTGGGACGAGCGGAAAGGGGGAGGTCAACGCACCGTCTTCCGTCAAAGTACATGACCGGGAATTCACGCTTCTTGAACAGCGGTCCACCATCCTCGTACCCCGTCGCCCAGCCCGTGATCTGTTCTGTCCTAGAATTCCACACGTAACACTTGGGGGTGAGTTCCATCAGGCCTGTGTTGGCCAGCTCGGCCCAGGGCAGGATCATGACCACGTAGTTGCGCTTCTCCTGCGCCCAGTAAGCCAGATACAGCTCGCCCGGGATTGGATTGGGAACGCCGCGCTGGTGGGCCGTCGGGTGGGCGGTGGCCACGGGCACGAGGTTGTGGACTGGGGGCTTGGCAGCCGACGACGGGACCGTGGGCGACTTGAGCGAGAGTCCCCGGCCCAAGCGATCGGACTTAGAAAGGTTGTTAACGTTCAGAGGCGTGTACCCACGGGCGAGCGCTTTCGACACATGCTCGTTGTTCTTGTACATGAGGTCCTCGGTGCAGTCGTGCACAAGGTGGCCCAGGTACTGCACGGCGAGATTACGCGCCTTGGACATGTGCCCGTGCTGGACGCCGTTGAGATGCTTTGCGGCGCCAGCGAGGGGGTTCTTGCCAAAATGCACGCTGTGTTCGTCACACTTAAGGATATAAAACGTCTTGCTGCCCTGTGGAAACTCCACAATCATGTGCTTGTACTCAGCCTTCCCCTCCCGGAACACGTCGGCAAACGACAAGGGCTTCGGTCCTCCCTTCTTTGGCCCTCTCCGGCGCTCGGTCGGGACCTCGTCGCTCCTGTGAGAGGAGTCGCTTGTCTTGATGCGCTTGGCCTCACCAGTCACGTACGCTTCCTCAGCCGGCCGCTTCCCCTGGTGTGAGGAATAGGCCGGCTGGGGCGGGCTGTGCGAGTAGCGTGGCTCGTCCTCCAGGGGAGCCCTCGGCCAGGCCTGCGGGGCAAGCACCTGGCCCGATCTGGAAGGCTGAGCATCTCGAGGAAAGCTCTCTAAGAAGTGATGAGGGAGCGACGTCGTAGCCGTGTCCTTCTCGGCTGCGTTCGCTGCTCGAGGAGATGCTGGGGCCTGCGCGGGCAGCACAGTCCTCTGCACAGGGAGCGGCGCAGGGGACATTTCCTTTGCCGGAGTAGGAATGTTCCCAGTGACGGCCAGGCTAGGCTTAGGGTCCATCTAGATGCCCTGGTTGGTAAGCAGCAGTTGGGCCAATAATGTGGAGGGGGAGGGTTGGCGAGACTCACGGAGAGGTTGTCCTCGTTGAACATCTTGGACCATATGGCGGCATACTTGAGAAGCTGGGCTTTGTAGTGCTTCTTCCGCGCATCCTTGGCGGCCTCATGTTCAGAGATGGTTTTGCTGAGCCGATCCTTCTCCTTTTCGCTGAGGTACTGGTCATACGGAGATGGGATAGCAACGCCGGGCGGCAGCTGAGAGGCGAATTCGCTCCGCTCACGGCGGACCTCTTCCTGAACGTCCCTCTTTGCATCTTCAAGAGCCTGTGCCAGCCTTGCCTCGGTCTCCTCGTACTCTCTATTCAGCTCTTCCAGCTTTCTATCCAGGTCCGAGAACAGAGCCTCGACACGCTGCGTCTCAGGGAGCAGCAGCTTGGTGGTGCCCGGCTCGAGCGAAGGTGGCAAAGGAGCCATCTGGATGGATCGCATGTGGCTCCCAGACACAGGCGAATGCCGAGATGGGCAATATGGTGAGGGTAATAATGGTGGTGGGCAGAGTGGTGGACTGAACGTTGTGTTCCTGTGGACTAGACGTTCCTGTGTTCCTAGTCGGGATGGTCAATCAAGATGGTTAATCAAGAAGGATCAAGAAAGGCTTGCTTGGTCAAGGGACGATGGGTGAATTGCAGTGGCAAACGGTGATGAGGCGGCCACGTATGGACCAGAGGTCAGGCAAGGGAAGTGGTAGGTGGAAAGGTAGTTGGCGTCAGACGTGTCAGCCTTGACGCTGATTTTCCCTTTTCCGTGTTCTCTTTTCCGTCACTTGACGTGGAGCATGACCAAAGCTCCTTCTCGTTCGGCCGCACAAACTCTTGCGCCTCAGGTTGTCTTGCAGGGATGCAAGGATACAAGGGTGTGAGGATTATGCCCATCCCCTTGGCGTGTCTTTATTGGCGAGCTTGAGATGACGAGATGACGAGATGCTATGTATGGAGCCTTTGCCGGTGGAGGATTCTGCGATGGATTGGTGTGATTGGCCCCCCGAGCCTGGAAGCAGAATGGGTAGAGGTTGAATCTCAGGCGATTTTGTTCAAGTTGTCTTGAATAAATGAAGCCTTGGCACCAGTGACGACGAAGAGGAGGTTTTTTTTTTTTTTTTTGGGAGTGGATGACGCCGGCAGGTGCGGGAAGGTGCAGGGAGATGCGGGGCACCAGCGAATCCAGACTTTGCTTTGCTCTCCCTCTTGCTCTTGCTCTCTTGCTCTTGCTCTCCCTTGCTTCTTCCCCACCCAAGTATCCCAGGTGGAGATGGAGATGGCTCGATTCGCCTCAAGTTGCACGGGCACGGACACGGACACTTTGAAGTCGCGTCGGGAAGGGGAAGAAAAAGAATGGACAGGAAGGCGAACAGACGCGTCGGTTCAAGCGCTCGTGTATCGTGTCTCTTTCGCTTGTCGGAGATTTGCCGATGCCGAGTTTGAGTTTTTATGTTCGGGGCGGAAGAATCCTTTTTAAGGAGGGAGGGGGGGGGGGGGGAAAGGGGTTCAGGGAGATCGTCCCTGATGATATCAAAGGATAAACTAAAATAAAGAAAAATAAACCCCCTATTTACCTCTGGCGCCTCAGGTTGAGCCTACGACTAAGGCAGCAACGGGTTGATAGGTTGATAGGCTGATAGGCTGATAGGCTGGAGACGTGGTCTGTTCTAGAATGCTGTCTGGGGTTCGAGAAGCGTTGCGACGTTGGGTTGGATGCAGGTCAGAAATAAAGGTATCTGACAAGCAAGACGTCAGGGTAAGAGCGTGATGGATGGGGGGCAGATCCTCCTATCAGAAATAGAAAAAGGGGGGATACGGGGGAGAGGGTAAGAAAAGAAAATGGAAATGAAATGAAACAAGATGAAATGATACAAGATGAAACGTAATAAAGAAGAAGAGAAGAGAACAGGAGATGGAGGGAAAATACAAATAAAATAAAATAAACCCTTGCCTTTGAAGGGATTGAGAGGGGGAGGGGGGGAAAGAGAAGGCAAGGGAAGGCTCGATCGAAACAGCCGGGGGGACCTGCTTGTTAACCATGTTCTTTCCGCCCTAGCCTAGTTTCCATTCCACGTCAAGTAGTAACGGGTTCCACAAATGGTAATACAACGGCAACTGCATGTCAACGGTTAATGTGTCTGGCCGGGTGTTGTCGCCAAGGCCTTGAGGTAAGCGGCCTGGGACTTGGGGCCTACGAGCAGCAAGGTACGTAATAATTTAACAACCGCGGTTGCTCACTCACGCCAGCGGTCGTGTAGTTCTGTTCTGCCCCCAAGCCCGCCGCCCGCCGCCCGCCGCCGCCGCACTGTCACCGGTCTGCTTGTCGCCAGCCTGCCAGCCTGCCTGCTCCGCCCATAGTGGTCCAGTCAGCCTGCCTGCCAGCCCCGTCTACGTCTCTACGTCACTTCGTCCGACGGGAAAGGAGTCGGCATTAGGTGTGGAGACACACATAGTGGTCGCCTGTGGGGTCCCTCGCCTTGTTCCTACCATCCTGCCATCTCGCCTCTCATCTTGTGCATACTAGGTGCCGAGTGGTGCCTGTGCGTACTGTACCAGGCAGGGACGGTTTGGACGACGCACCTCCGCTCCTTGCCTCGCGCAAATTGGTCGTTTGCCGCCGAACAGGCATTCTCACGACCAGCCTTTTCACAGGCCGTACAAGCGGGCAGCTTGCCATCGCACTGGATTGAGAAGGTTAGACGTCAAGGACAAGGCGCGCTGTGCTACGCTGATGAAAGCGCCGCCCGAAGGTCCTGGGTGAGTTTCTTGATCTCTTCATCCGTGTGTTTGATGCGCCTGCCCCGCCCTCGTAGGGGATGTGCGCCATGTTGACGTTGGCTTGTCGCTTGAGCTGCCCGAACGCGAAGAGCGGATCTGCGCATATTTCGACTTCATCTCCGACCAGAACCGATCGCGGCTATCATCGCCGATCAGCTGGCTCACCACGCCCACGGCGCGGCTGGCATCCAGCACGTGCACCACCGGCGCATGGTTGAACATCGGCTCGATCTTGATCGCCGTATGCGCCGGGCTGGTCGTCGCCCCGCCGATCAGCAGTGGCTTGTGAATGCCAAGGCGCTGCATCTCGCTCGCGAAGTAAACCATCTCGTCCAGTGAA
>WXYE02254037.1:0-16583 GCA_011319275.2 Echinosphaeria canescens | reverse complement strand
TACACTTTTTCGAATAAAAACTAAAAAAAAAAAATTTTTTAAAAAAAAAAAAAAAAAAAAAAAAAAAAAAAAAAAAAAAAAAAATGATATCAACAGAATAACATCTCGAGAAGTACATATATATTTTGGCAACCCACTGTAGACTTATTCGCCACGTCTAATTCAAGAGTCCATCCACGGCCGAGCCACTCCTCTTAGAATAAGTCTCGAGTCGCTCCTCAGCTGCACGAATCGCACAAAATCACGTAGCAGATGCCTTCTCAAACTTGACCTGTCTGTGAGCCTGAAGTTCCTGATTCAACCCAGCTTTAGGGTCTTCATAATGGGACGGGTCCGATTTTGTAGGTCCTGTAGGTGTGAAGCGGAACCGAGTCACTGTAGCGGCTTTTATCTGGGGGTTCCCTCCAGACCCCCGGCCTCGCTACGCTCGAAGATATAATAAAAATAGTAATATGGGCTCGACGTAATAGATCTTGTAGGTGGGGGGACTTCCCTTTTTTCGTTGGATTTTCTAATTTTTTTTTTGTCAGAGTTTTTCTTCCTTTATTTCCTTTTTCTTGTTTTTTTTCTTCCTCCCCCCCTCCCCTTCTCTTGTCTTCTTGTCTTCCTGTCTTCTTCTCCTCTCCTCTTCTTGTCTTCTTCTCCTCTTCTCTTCTCCTCTTCTTCTCTTCTTCTCTTCTCTTAAAAACCAAGCTTACTGAGCGTCCCTTCCTTCCCAATTCAAGTTTAGATTCTAACCAGTTTCAGCATTCTATTTTTTAAGGCGATAATTCTAACCAAACAGAGGGCGAGAAACTTTGAGAAAATGCCGTAAAGAAGCAAGCTTCAAGCTTCACCTTCGTCTTCAGAATTGAAGCTTCGCTTCAATTAAGAGCACTCCCTATCCCATTTCGCCAGCCCCAAATACGCGATCTTTGAAGAAAAGCAGTCGCAAGGCCGAAAATCGGTGCCCGTGGCCACATGTTCATGAGAATATGGCCAACTAGCAGAGCAAACCGTCTACCTCGGTATGGATAGCGTCCAAGGTGCTCATGCGCTGAGCCAACGATCATGTATTGCTCGGCGGGCGGAGAAGGTAGACGAGGAAGAGAAGGCCAAGATGGTGAAGATGGCGAAGATGGCCCAGGCGAACAATTAGATGTGGCGACCGTGACGCCACTGAGGGGGAGTGCTGACGGGCTTGACTTGTAATAAGAAGTATGTGGTTGCGATCTAGATCAATCGGTTTGGCTCCGGCGTTTCAATCCGGGCATGATGTTGAGTGGAAAGGGGCTTGTTGTGTGATCCGTATGTGTTGATGGGGTGGACCATCTTCCTACACCTCGTCCAACGGTTCGGATATTTTCAACAACACCCTCTTCAACACAGACACAGTGGAAAGCAGGCCTCCCCTGCTAATCCAAGGCGAACATGCTACTATCTCTTCCAAATTACCGAGGTAGGCACTTAATATCGGGCGAAAAAAAAAAGAGGACAACGAATACGTGTATTATCAAGCATCCCCGCAAGGAACATGTGACCTTGGGGGCTTTCGTTTAGCTCCGAGTTCTTTTTAGATGAACGCCACGTTTCAGTCTAGTGCTTTTTGGTGGCTTTAGTGGCCTTGACATGGCTTTGGCGGTCTTGACTTTGGCTTATTGGACTGGAACCATGGCCGGCGGTGCCTATATACAATCGAATAGTCAAACTTCGACCAGGTCTATGGCGGCGTTTGAGGTGCGCCTGTTGATTAGAAACAAAGAAAACGAACAGCTATCTCGAATAGGGACACGTGTTACTGCACCACGCTCAACCCAAAAAGTGCCGTCCTAAAGGTTGTATAATGGCTCCTCTACCCTTCTAGTTCTGACCAATCTCTTTTCCCTCCCACATTGTTTTTATTTCCGCAAGGATCCCCAGGGTCCAAAAAGCCATCATGGAGGGTTTTAACGAAATCTCGGACAGCCTCCTCGAAGCTCCCTCCCTCCCCTCCCGGGAAGAGCCGACATTTCTTCAGAATATGTTACTGTATCTTCTCGAAACCTGGGACGCGGTTAAGGGATTGATCCGGATATGCAGAAACGACGTTCCACGACGGCCGTGGTGGGTAAATGCCCAACTGCGCGTCAGATATTTCTCCAGGCTCTCTGAGAAAGCATCGCCTCAATGTCTGGCATGCGTCGACTCCCAAGCCCAGGATGAGCTGCCAAGAGACCCCCTCGTCATTGCTATGGACCATAACGACAGTCACGCCCTTCTTCTCAGCAAGCTTCCTGTGGAGATGCTCCTCGAGATCATGGAGCGCCTTGATCCCGTGAGCATGTTTTGTCTGCGACGAACCTGTCGCCTCTTCTTGCATCTTTTCGGCAATCGCTCCTGTTTCAAACATCTCCGCGACGACGGTTCGGCCTTTTCACGTAAGGGAAACAGCCCGTGGACCTGGCCGGCCCGACCGCAGAGACCCCTGACCGTTCCGGAGGAGGACAGGACCGGGGGCGACGTATTCGCGGCGCGGGCACTATTACGGCGCGACGAGTACTGCGCCGACTGCCAGCACGCGCGCGGCCCGTGGGGCTGGTGGGATCACATGGGAGATCGCTTCTCCAAGTGGGGATATATGCACTGCTCGGCTTGTGGCCTGGACCACCCGCTGTCTTTATTCTCCGCGGCAGAGAGGCAGAAGCCATGGCGCAGACGGGTGTGCATTGGACACGAAGGTTAGCTACATAGCACACCCATCGCCCCATTTCTTACACACATTCCCGCCGCTCTCAACTGACGCGCTCTTGACAGGATATTTCCGGCTGTGTGAACATACGACAATCCGCTGGACAAGAGTGAAGGACATGGTCCAGAGGCTGCTCGATGGCCAGTCAGTGCAACCCATCGTCTGCCCACATGCTAGCCACCTCGCTCCCAAGACGGCCGCGATCAGCGCAGACGGCACTACCTGCAGACATCCCGATCCCCCAAGCCTCGGAGTCGTATTCCACGGCGACTCCGGCCCCGACGGGGTGCAACTCGTTGCGTGCTGTAGCTTCCACGTGTGTTGCAAGGACAAAACGGTGTCTGAAAAGCCGTTGATGGCGCACGAGTTTCTGCGCAAGGTTCAGGAAGGCCGCGGTGAAGCCGGCAAAGGCCCATTGGATTATATCCTCCCTCACTGCGGGCCCGCGGGCAAGGACGGCAGAGAGTTTGAGCGCCTCGCCCTGAGATGCTTTGATCCGCACAAGTGCTCGTGTCTCCTCTTTCCGGGCGTGACGAGTCTCAGGCCGGAGACCTGGCCGTCTCCTCCACTCCGTCCGCCTTATTATCGGCCTCTCCACGCGCAGCTACACCCGCCCAGGAGCGCAAGGGGTGGGTTCCGGAACTTTGGCGAGTCGACAAAGAATCACTGGACTCGACGATGGCTCTTTTCGCGCCTCACGAACAGTAACTACATCGACCTGACCTTTACTCGTTGCGACGGCAAAGATGGGGAGGAGGATCCGCTGGTGGGCGATACCGAAACGCCCCCGTCCGTGAGCCGCTCCTGCAAGGATGGGAAATACTCCATCTATCTAAATGTTCTCAACGGGCCGGCGACGAGACCGAGAAGCCATGTGGACATTTTCAAAGGCACTCAGCTAAAACCATTCTGGTGGCACGTCCGACGGGAAGATTTACGCAGGGCCGTGATCCCGTATAATTGGTATCAAGTGCTCGACCCGAGCTCGTACGGCCTCACAGATGACGCTGAGGGGTACGGGGTATGGTGGTGCCGCCAGCGAGGCTGCCGGAATTTCTATCAATACATCCGCGAATGGGTCATCGATGATCAGCAGCTCAACCAGCCGTGTTCGATGGGGTGTCAGGTTCGACGGCTGGAACCATCTCTGAGATCCGACTGTGTGGGATGGTGGAGGCGGTGGGACATAGGGTCGCGAAATCACGTCTTCTATAGCTATGCGCCGGCAAGACAGCCGTCAGTGACAGACGAATATTCTCCGTACAAACCCGTTCTCGACTTGAACGTCCTCGGCAAACAGGAAGACGATGAGTTCGACGACGATGACGACGACGACGACAAAGACGACTAGGACGCGAAGAGGAAGCCGGACCTAGTTAGCTGTCACACGTTTTATTGAAAACAGCGTAGCACAATCTACGTGCCTGAAGCCCATCAAATATTCTGGGAGAGGGAGGGGCTTTGGCAAGGGGATGAAGGATCGAGAGCATGTGTGTGGCGTGCAAACTGTTAGGGGAGAAGGGCATTTCGAGAGTGAAAAGGCTGCTATGTGTTTACATCTTCTAGGAGCTAGGAACCAAGCTCTCGATCTGCGGAAAAAGAAAAAGGTGTTTACATTAGAGCCTGCGGGGAGGACTCCATTTGAAAATGAGAATATCTGTTACATACCTTAAGCACTACGCAAATCTTGATACAGATACGACTGATACAACTCGAGGCGACAGAAGTAGTATGTATGTACCTTCGTACTGGGTACAAGCCTGTTTCTTATGTGGCGATAAGGCTTGGGAATTCCCACCGTGATCGCAAATGACCATTGTGTTTGTATTTGGGCATCTATGGGGAACAGTCTATTGTGTAATGCTTTGTCGAGTATGTCTTGATTGACCGTACAGAGCCCGTCGATCAGCTGTCAAAACAGATGAGCTTTGTCGTTGCCTTTATCACAAGTGGTCCGAAGATATAAACTTTTATATTCCGATTTTACTCGTCGGAAGAAGCCCGAGTCGTATTCATCCCATAGGCATCCACAGAATGATCATAACCTATGCCTTCCTATTCTGTCAGGCGTCCGCAGAATGATCATAACCTATGCCTTCCTATTCTGTCAAGCATCTGTAGGATGACTATAACCTATGCCTTCCTATTCTGTCAGGCGTCCGCAGAATAATGATAACCTATGCCTTCCTGTTCTGTCAGGTATCCACAGAATAATCAAGACACATGACTTCCTATTCTAGAAGTCCTTCCTTCCTTCCTTCCTTCTTCTCAAGTGAATTAACATAGGAGTAAGTTAACATAAGTTGGGAAGTCACTTGGGAGAGAGGGCCAGACCCACTCAGAATTAGCACAAAAGCCCATCGCCCGTCGCTCCAATTTTCATCCCATCCTGGTTCCCTCACGCACCTCACTAACCACGCTAACGGCAGCAGCAGCAGGCCACCACCACCAATATTTTCCAGTACCAGCACCAGCTGAAGACGAGGAGGAGGAAGAAGAAGAAGAGGAGGAAGAGGAAGAGGAAGAAGAAGAAGAGGAGGAGGAAGAAGAAGAAGAGGAGGAGGAGGAAGAAGAAGAGGAGGAGGAAGAGGAAGAGGAAGAGGAAGAAGAGGAGGAAGAAGAAGACGATGATGGCGGGTGGCGTGGTGATGGCGGACGACGAGGAGCTGCGGCAGCTCCGCAGGATCACGGTGCTGCTGGACCGTAGCTGCGCCCTCCAGGACGTGCATCTTGACCAGCAGGGCCAGATAATGGACCTGCAGGCCAAGGTGCTAGTCCTGGAGGGCCAGATGCTGGTCGAGCAGCGCCTGACCAACGAGCTGCTGGCCAAGCAGATCGCCGACTCCCTCTCGCGAGGGGAGTTGGTAGGCGGCCTCGCGGTCGCCATCATCACGCTGCTCGTCGGCGTCTATACTGTGGTGCAGGGTAGGGGGTGGGTCTGCCGGGCGACCCGGGGTGTGGGGGATGTGTTGTGATGGGTGGGGGAGTGGGTGTGGGTGGTGGTGTGTTGGCCGATTGCGATGGGAGTGTTGTTGGCGGAGATGTTCGGCACGAAGGAGTAGGGAGATGAGGAGGGGGGGGGGAGAGAAAGATAGAGAGATCGTGAATATTCTTATCATAATCCATGAAGAGTGTTGTTTTGGTGCCTTAAATAATGGCCTGCTCGCCTACGCGATAACTCTTCAACAGCCTCCAGAACCTTAACAAGAACCCCCGTAGCTATATACTAAACACAACCCATTGTTTATTCATACGAAGTCAGTTATTCTCACCAATGTGTTGTCAATCAATAGAAACACCTCGACTTGATGCGTAGACAGCTCACTGCAGTAGCCTGAAGGCAAAATTTGGCTCAGGTAAATGCATCTTTCTGATCTTCTACTAAGCAACTTTTTTTTTTTGATGAGAGGAAGAGCTTGGTGCCTAGCTCCTAGTCCAAAGTCAAGTCTGTCACGACACCGGCCTCTACAGACCTTGGTATATTCGAGGCCAATCAATGACTAAGCACAAACGTACATGGATTCCACGGCGCTTTTCTGTAGATAGGCTCTTGACAAAAAAGAAAAAAGCACCAGGAAGACTATTGTCGCCATGTCATCGCCCCCCCCCCCCCCCCCCTCTCGGTCTATCACCAAGTAAGGAAGGCTCATCACTTCCAATCCACGCCCAAGACATTCAGGCAGACGCAACCCGGAAACCCCAATCACAGATCAGGCCAGCACCAAAATGTAGAATCCGACGGCCCGGGAGGAGCGACATTCCGGCTGGAAAGAATTGCTTGCAGGTCGATCTGGCAAGGCCCGGTTGAGCTTGGTGTGTCAGGACCAAACCACTCCCATTGTGTTGGTACTTGTCTCTTTGGGGACTGAGCGCTTGGCGAGGCAAATTGTGTGAAGGGAGAAAAGACCTATCGTCGGGGCTTCGGGTGCGTTGCGGACGGAGAAGGAATACTGAATCCGACTTGCAGCAGGGTGCAAGTGGAAGAAGCAGGCGACCTCGGGCGCCGACGCAAACTTGTTGACAAAATGCGTGAACACAGCCGGCGTGAGTACGCCGGTCTTGTCAACAACGACGCCGAAGCCGCACGCTACTCAGCACATCGCCGCCCCACCCCGATGTCAACGCAAGCGTTTGTTTGTTGCTGCTGCTGCTGCTGCTGCTAGATCCGTCAAGCTGACATGCCACCAATACGTTAGTGGGCACTGGATGTGGCCTCATAAAATTGATCATGGGGACCAAGGGATCACAGGGGCAGGACTCACAAAGGAGTCCTATGAACGGACGGTGACTAGCATTGTAGGCGTTTTGCTGCTCTCTTTCGACGGGTCAAAAGCGGGAGAGACTTCGACACGGACCGGCAATCGGAGGAGATGGCCGAGAGCCAGAAGGCGGAAGAGTGGAAGCAAGGATTGTTTGAACGAAAGAGAAAGTGAAGAGACCGCGAGAAGACATCGAGGTCAACTATGAGCAGCTGGTTTGGAATCCCGGGGAAGGAATCTTTAAAGAGTTGGAAGAAGATCTTCGGAAAGAAAGCGAAGAGACGGCATAGGCCAGACATGCTAGCCTTGCTGAAGGGGGCCAGTGGCCCCTCATTCGCGTTCATGGCACGTTTCGCCATGGACACCTCACTAACCACGTTGTGCAGAAGAGCAAGCAGGAGCGGGACCACATTACCGGGAGAGAGTGATTGTTGGCTGAACCGTACAGCAATTGTCGAGAATCCGACAGGCCTGGGAAGAAAGACATCCCAAAAAGAGACAGGTGGCATGCGGCCAATCTGCAGCAGAAGACAAAGGTCTGATTGAACGCGATTTGTTAGAACCAACCCATTTCCATTCGAGACAGGGCCAGGGGAGCAGACACAACAAAGGCATCAGGCAGGTACCTACCCGACAACAGGCTGGTGCCTTGTGAATAGAACCCCTCCTGTCTGTCATCTCCTCGAGGAGGCCAGAGTACCTGGCCATCGTCATGTGCCAAGGCCTCTCTCCGATGAGAAGTGGTAAGATCCGATGCATTGTTCCATTCAGAGCATGGAAGGCAGCTGGCGTCTGAATTTCGGGCTCGATGTCTGAATTTCGGGCTCGGTGTCTAAATGTCGGGCTCGGCGTCTGACTTTCGGGCTCGCATCTGACTTTCGGGCTCGGCGTCTGACTTTCGGGCTCGGTGTCTGACTTTCGGGCCGTCGGCGTCTGACTTTCGGGCTCGACGTCTTCGAAGTTGACCGCTGTGTTGAGGAGCATGATTCTTGTCGGACATCTCCGGCGAGGCAGCTAACATGAATCGTTTCGGTGTTTGTTGCTGCCCGGCATACGTGCCGACTAGTCATTGGAGCACAACAACTATATTAGCAGGCATTTCGCGGACACATACTCTCCTCCTGTCCCAAACAGGAGGGGAGGACAGCAATCATGAAATACCTTTGGAGGCCAGGAGGCTTGGTGAGGAAGGATCGAGAGAAAATGAGGGCAAACATAGGCGACGAGAAGGTCCAGCGCCAAATGCCTCAACATTTCTCCGACATGTCAAGCCCTCGGGGAGAGTCAATCCATTGCTCAGGGTGTGAGGCTCAATCCGTTGCTCGGGCTGCAGGGCTCAATCCGCTGCTCAGGCTGCGAGGCTCGAAGCCTTTGAGGCGCTTTGTCTTTCTTCGCACCAGTTTGTGTCGAAGGCGAGGCATGGAGAACGCTGCCATGGAAAGGAAGGTAGACAAATCCTTGGGAATGGATTGATGATGGAGCAAGGAATCCAGCAAACAGCTACCTGGAATCAAAGGATCAAATCTGGTGCTGAGCAAGAGGGTGCCGGTGGTGAAAGGTGGCTGCCGGTAGCGGGTGGCAAGCAGACGGGAACTCTAGGAGCAGCAAAGGTGAGGGGAGTGCCATCTGGGGTCGACCGCCTCTTCAAATTGGCAAAAATAATTAAAGTTGATTAAGCCCGGAAGGTGCTCGTGTCGGACGTTTCATGGATGGTATCTCTTTCCATATATTATTATATTCAGTGTCAGGGTCGGCAGGCGCATCCGAAGCCACAGCCTGTTCCAGCCAAGGAAAGCGAGAGGTACTGCCAGAATAGGAAGGCCCAGGTTATAATCATTCTACAGATGCCTGGCAGAATAGGAAGGCGTGGGTTAGGACTATTCAATGAGTGCCTGCTTGAATAGGAAGGCGTAGGTTATGATCATTCTGTGGATAGAAAGAGGCAATGAGCCTCGGGGGAGGTACGGGTCTCTGGTATGCTATCGAGAGCATTCGGATTAATTGAGTGAACCGATAGAGCTGTGAATCGAGCCGCGAGAACATCTCGTATTTCCTAGCGGTACTTTTCGAGGCAATTAATAAGACCCGCACTCAATTATGTTCCCGCTGCTCAACATTTACTATGCAAGGAAGTACGATATGGACAATTCTGAGGATTCTGAAGATCAAGGAAATGACCCTCGCCACAGGCTGAGACGTTGAGGTCGACTCGGGGACGATTCAAGCCGATAGATGTAGTACTGAAGCTGTTTGATGCTCCTGATATCAAGGCAGCTGCTCTTATGTAGTATCTCCGAGCGCAGCGAGATCGGGGGTCTGGGGGGTACCCCCAGAAAAAGACTGCTCTACCTTTTAACTTTTGTTCTTCATTTTCTGGGAGTACCCCCCAGACCCCCGACCTCGCTACGCTCGAAACAGAGTCGTTAATGTACAAGACTCTGCAGAACATAGAAATTATACGTGGTGAGTAGATAAGCATATACGGACCCAAGGGGAGATAGGGGCTCTACATATTTCTTTTATAATTGGCATCGTATGTTGGTAACCAACGGTAGTGGTGGTGAGCGGGACAGCGAATCGAATGGAAATATTATACAAGATGCCATTGCGGGTGGTAAGGGTGACTATGGCATAACCAAGTGTCAACCTTCGATATAATTGACCACAGTCCGGCTCTCGGCCGGCTCTCGGCCGGCTCTCTCCTCACCCAGCCACCCCACCCAAGTCGACTGCCCTCGACCCTGGACTGGGGCTCCACGTACTGTTCCCACTCTCTCTATCCACGCGTTGGCAAGGTTCTATTTCGGACTGTATTCACAAGACGGCAAAGTGTGGATGGCGGTTGGGGATGCCGATCTGACGCGGCACAACGCGGCGCAGAGATTTTCATCACGGCAGCCACCGACAGGAAGGAGACTTGCGCTTCAAGGTTGGATGTAGGGCTTTCGCAAAATATCACGCATCATCCCCATACTTGAATCTCGGATCGACGGTGGATCTGGGCCCTGTTTCTGCTGCACGGCCATGCAGCTGAGAGGACCCGACGGCGGACAGGTCTGCGGAATCGACGGCCACTAGGCCCAGGAACCGGACCGCTTGCCCCACGTGGGTCTGCATGAGACATGGCCGGCCACGCGCGTGAGCTCCGAGATCTGCGATAGGGACAAACCTGTAGTGCCCACAGCGCCGACCACCAACCCGACCGCCGTACCGATCAGTTTACGTGTTTTGATACGTCGTTTGCGTCTGGCTGCCGAGGTGATCACTGGCGACCTCAGGTTTTGGCGGCTGCGTATCCCCGGCCCTGGGCTCTACAAACCTCACTGCCATTCATTTTTTTTTTTTTTTTTCTGTCAATGGAGTTATGATCTCCTGGACCTACGTTTGACGCTAAAACGTTAAAACGCCAAAATGTCAAAACGGAAAGCAAGCTGGCCACTCCTGTTGCGCTCGAATTCTTGCCCGAGCGGCGTGTATATCATATGAGAGGTAAGGCCTCCACTGCTGCTTTCTGTTGCCCCCATCCCTATCTATCCCTCATCTTCCTCCGCAGACCGAGCCTTGTCTTGTCAACATATCCCCTCACTTTCCGTCGTTCTGCCTTGCCTCAACCACCTCCCCCTGGCATCCGCTTCCTTTCCATCCCAGCTCCTGCCCCACGCCTTGGTTCCAGCACTCTTCACCCGTCCCCCCTCTCCAGAGTCTCGGCATGTCCGCCATGCTCCGTTTTCTTTCCACCCTTCTCCTTGCTGCCACACATGTGTCTGCCGTGAGCGTGAAGGCGACGCCTCACTTTGGATGGAGTTCATCACTCGGCCTCCTCGGCTGCAGGAGCAATATCGACCGCCAAGCTTTCTTTCCAGAGCCGTGGGGTACCGGGTCCGACCAATTCTGCGTCAAGGTAACAAAGGGCAGCAAGTCGCTATACCTCCTGCGGGTCGACATGTCGGCGGGGGCGCACGACATGTCTCCTTCTGCATTTATGTACCTCACCGGACAGGGGGAGGCAAAGCAGGGTGCTGATTTCAACATGTCGCCCGTGCAGATGGATGTCAGTAGCATGCCCCCCGGCGACTGTTGCTAAAACACTCTCATCGATGCGGTGAACTGACACGTGCACAACACCAATCTTAGATCGAGTATGTTGGATTTGAAAATTGTGCTGGCCTTATCGACGAAGATGGCGGAAAGGTCCCCGTCATATCCGGTGCTCTTGGGGGGCCCTGGGTGAGCAACGGATGGTTCGCGGACAAGAAATCGCCCTTCTACCAGGACAACCTCGTGGTCTGGCAATATGCCGACGTGGCTTGCATGACTGGCCAGAGCGCCACATGCACTCTTGGAGGCAAGGGAGGAGGAGCGCAGGTGACCTGCCCGGGCCCCGGAGCCGCCAAGCCGACACCCATAGTCGAATGGGCGCTGTCGGCCGACAACACCCACATAGTGTCCACTACCCATTCGGCCCTGTCCACGGCATGGGCCCACTTGTGATGTGCCAACTCCGGACGACGCAGAAGATATACGGCCTCGCATAAGTATCGACTTGTCTATTGCCTATTTATAGTTTGCGGCATAGCTTATGCTTGTCTTCCTACTTCCCCTACTCGGCGGTCACTTCTCGACCGCGGTTCTTGATATGTCCTCCCATTCCACTTCGTTAGCCTATTTATTCTTTCCGATTATCTCTATCTCATTTATTAATCATTAACACCTCCCCACCCTCGCTCTATATTCTGGGTGACAAGATGATATGTCTGCACACGGCGCAATATCTCACACTATCGTAGGTAAGTACTACGGCAGGTAGGTTGACCGCCAACTTCCCAGCCGTACTATATTACCTTGATGAGAAAGTCCATTATTGATTCGACAGTGCTCAGGTGTCACAGATATCAACAACTGGTCTGTTGCTGAGAATGCCGCACTCAAAGACAATGATAGTTGCTAACGTGAAAGGAAAGTAGGTATAGTGCCAATCATAAAATGAACATGCAGATTCTAGAGTCCGGTATTTTCTTTTCCCCCAGATAGAGAGCTTGGTGCCTAGAGTCCGTATACTACTGATTAATCAACCCCAATTATACTAGTATTATGATATCTTTGAGCGAAGCGAGGTCGGGGGTCTGGGGGGTACCCCCAGGAAAAGTCAAGGTTAAAAGGTAGAGCAGCCGTTTCCTGGGGGTACCCCCCAGACCCCGACCTCGCTTCGCTCGAAGATATTATAGTAATAGTATGATCGGGGTTATCCAATGGGCATGTACGGATCTCACGATCCGCATATTTATCTTGTGATCGGCACTGTACATGTGTACCGGAAAGCACCCTTCCAGGAAGCGACGAAAGTTGCCAAGGTGCCAAGTTGCCAAGCGTACTTTGGGGAAGTCTCAGACTGTATTGGGAGCCTTTCCTCGTATATATGAGGCGACTGGCCTTGGCTTTCCCTCGCTCAGGTGTGTGGTCTAACAAAAGGGCATCAGATATTCAAAGACCAGACCATTATACGACGTCTCCTAGTCTCTCCGAAGTCCTATGCTGTCCTATCAACCGCCCAATCCCCGAATGGCCCTCCCAGACTATCATCCCTAGAGACAATGTCGCATGCCCCTGGCTCTCCTTCCTTCTTTTGGAGCTTGTTTAGCTACCTGCGGTTGCTTCGGTAATTGGCCGAGTCAACAACTTCCCCCTTTTGGCGCCCTGGTACAGTATCCACGAATGCATCCAGGCTTCGTCTTCTACTGTTTTTACGCACGCTGCATTCTACGTATCTGGAACCCCACTCCAGGCAGCAAACCATTGATTAGGCGCCTGCAGGAAGAGGCCAAAGGCAAGAAGACTTCGTATTGCGTACTCCGATCGTGGACACCGGAGCTTACGCTCGCTTGTACTTAACTATCTACTTGCCTTCTTGTCTTGCAAAGAAACAAGGCAAGGCAACGCAAATCTATACTTTGACAACACGTACAATTGTATCAGTTCCATCCGTCTTTCCAGAACCCTCTGACAGACAATCATTCACATCGCCATGGCTTCCCCTCCGATCCGTGTCGGCCTTGTCGGCCTCTCGGTCACGCCATCGGCCACCACGTGGGGCCCTCGGGCCCACCTGCCGTACCTCCTCTCCGCCCATGGCCGCGCGCGTTTCCGTGTCGTCGCGCTCCTCAATTCATCCTTGGTCGCGGCCCAGGCTGCCGCCGCGCACTTCTTCCCGGAGAGCCTCGTCGATACGGCCGGCGGCGGCGGCGGCGGCGGCGGCGGCGGCGGCGATATCATCCGCACCTACGGCTCGCCTGACGACCTAGCCGCCGACACGGACGTGGACCTCGTCGTCGTCCTCACGCGTGTCGACCTGCATGCCGCGCTGGCCGCGCCCAGCGTGCGCGCCGGCAAGCACGTGTTTGTCGAATGGCCGCTGGCGGCGAACCTGGCGAGCGCGAAGACGCTGCTTGGGGGCGCCGGCCGGACCATGGTCGGCCTGCAGGGGCGGTTTGTCCCGTTCGTGACCAGGATCCGAGACGTGCTGGAGGAAGGGAGGCTAGGCAGCGTGCTGTCCTCCGAGATCAGGGCGAGCGGGACTGTCATCCCCCGGGCCAAGCTGCACACCGGCATGGCCTTTGTCACACGCAGCGAGGTTGGGGCCAGTAATTACGCCATTCAATTTGTGCATAGTAAGTGAAGTGGCCATACTTTTTTTTTCCCTGGCCAATCATTTTATTTGTACTCAACTTGTATGATTGTAGGCGGGATTACTTGAAATTTTGCACACTTCCAGACTTACTTCAACAACCCGTCATCTCTCTCCCGCTTTGCAGTGTTTGACAACGCCCAGTCTGTCCTTGGCGACGCCACCGCGCTCCACGGGCACTTCCAGGTCCAGAACCGGAACATACAGATCTACGACCGCGTCAGGGGCCCGGACGCGGTCGTCGAGACGGTCAAGTCGGACGCGCCAGACCTCATCGTCGTCACGGGCACCATCCCATCATCCCCGGCCTCGCCTTCTTTTATTGCCGAGGGCGGTGCCACGCTTCACATGCGGCTCGACGCCAACCAGCCCTTCCCCGGCGAGAACGCGTTCGTATGGACCATCTCGGGTGACAAGGGCGAGCTGCGCCTGGTCAGCGAGAAGGTCGTGAGCATCGACGCGGCCCTAGGCCCAGACCAGCTGAAGATCGAGCTGCACGACTTCGCAACCGGCCAGGTCAGCCGGCTGCACTTGGAGTGGCAAGAAGGTCAGGAGGGGCTAAGCGAACTAGGCCCGCCGGCGCGGGGAGTCGGCGAGCTTTATAGGCGATTTATCGAGGGAAAGCCGGTTCCAACCTTCGAGGACGCCGTGAAGCGACACAAGCAGCTGGAGGAAATCCTGGGGTCGTGGAGACCCTCGAACGCGTAAGTGAGGGAGGGGTAAGGGGCTTGCTTGGACGGCGTGGACTCGATCAAGTTTAGTTCCCTTAGCATACCAGGGTAGGCGGCGGGACATGTTAAGCCATCTCGTCATTAGCTGCCAATCCCCCCACAGACTCCTGCATCAAGGCTCACTCGGAGCTCATCGGTTGGGGCGAGATAATGTCATGATTACTTGATTCTGAGAGCGGGACATTGTAGAGTCTGGCTTAGCGGAGATACGGGGTTCTCATATATCTCGAGTCTCCTCCGCCCGCTTTGGTTTTCCGTGTTTTCTAGTTGCCTCAAGTCGTCACTGCCTATCCGATTTCCTCTCTCTTATTGAGTGCTGCCGTAAACATCCACACTTCTACGCGCCTTGCATCTAATAGCATCTGGAGACAACCCTGTGCTCCCTTGCCATCATGTATCAACGCCTGGTGAATCTCCTCATGGCCCTCCTCACAATTGGGCTCTTTGCCCCTCTGACGCCGGCTCGTCTCGTGGCCAAGGGTGGACCCCAAAACCTTCTGGTCATCCCGGCCGCCGAGGAGGCCTTCTTCGAGGACCAGGACTTCACCATCCCGGCTAGCTCGCTGGAGGCAACCGATCGGCTCGCCGGCGGCGCCTCCACGCTGTGGCGCTACGCCGGGTGCATGGGCGACACCCCGTCACAGCGCACGCTTGCGGGCGCCCGCGTGTCCGACGCCCGAACCATGACGCCCAACAGGTGCATCGGCTACTGCGCCAGCGCGGGCTTCAACTGGGCCGGGCTGAAGAACGGCGGCCAGTGCTACTGCGACTACGGCCTGCCGCCGGCGTACACGCCGCTGGCCAGCGCGCAGTGCGACGTCGTGTGCCCGGGCGACAACACCACCACGTGCGGCGGCGCGGCCGCCCTCAGCACGTACTGGAACGGCAAGGCGGGCCCCAGCACGAACGCGGGCGTGAACGACTTCCGCGGCGTCGGGTGCTTCAACTCGAGCGGCAGTAGGCGCCCGCTCACCATGGAGGCCCAGGTGCCGGGCGGGCCGGACAACATGACCGTCGACGGATGCATCAACGCGTGCTACCAGAGAGGATACCACTATGCCGGGTTGGAGTACAGCCGCGAGTGCTGGTGTGACAAGTGAGTTTGAAAGTGTCCTTTTTGTTCCTTTTTTTTTTTTTTTTTTCATTCTTCACTCTCTCTTTATCACCTCTCGCCTCTATCCAGTCCACTTATGCAGACACCCCCTTCCTCTTATCTCATTCCTGTCCTCTCTCCCTCCTTACAATCTAATCTCGGTGTCCCCTGCTAAACGGAAAAAACTTTAGCACTCTCTTCCGCCGCAACCTCACGGCCCCCGGCTGCTCCATGCCGTGCACGGGCAACGCGGCCGAGGCGTGCGGCGGTGACTGGCGGATATTTGTGTACCGGCACAGGAACGCCTTCACGGTGCACGAGCCCGAGAGCCGGCAGTGGGTCAACCAGGGCTGTTACACGGACAACCCGACAGCGCGAGCGCTGCCGTACGGCGTCACGACCATGGGCGGCTCCGCGAGCATGACGCCCCAGAAGTGCACCGGCATGTGCCAGTCGCAAGGCTACCTGCTGGCGGGGCTCGAGTACGGGCGGGAGTGCTTCTGCGGCGACCAGATCGAGACCTCCTCGTCCAACAGCACGTGCGCCGACGACCAGGGGACGTGCAACATGCCGTGCACGGGAAACACCGAGCTCATCTGCGGCGGGCCTGACCGCTTGACGCTGTACGAGTACGGCAACGCCACCGAGGCCGGCGGCGAGTCCGTCCAGCCGTGCCCCGGCGGCGTCATTGGTGGCGCCCGCGTCATGACCGGATCCGAGGCCGGCGCGCGGGATTAGATTAGTCAACCGCTGAGCGGAGGTATTCACCGCGCGGGCGGGTTCAGGATGGGATGAGAGGCGGCAGTACGATGCTGCCGCTGTGGAGATGGGGGATCAAGAGGCGGGACGAGATTGTAGGAATTGTCGAATGGGGGAGGGGGTCTGGGTAGAACACGATGATAAAAGTATATATGATTAAGTTGCTCGGTTTCTCTCTCTCTCTTTCTTTTTTTTTCCATTGAATGTGCGCTTGGTCTCCTTGCTCCTAGTAAAAAAAAATTCGCTCTTTTTAGTCCAAGAATATCTTGTTCATCTATCTTCTGCATCCAGCCAGGGGTTTTTAAGCTCTGCATCCTACATTGATTCGGTACTTGACCGGCCTTTCTATGGG
>WXYE02253933.1:0-16589 GCA_011319275.2 Echinosphaeria canescens | reverse complement strand
CTTATTTTTTATATATCCTTAAACAATAAATATTAAAGTATAGCTATAAATAAAACAAGGTAATTTTTAAAGCAATAAATTAAGTTAAAAACAAATATAGCTTTATTTTAAAATAAATATACGATTTAATTAAGACCGGCTTTAATTAATTTTAAAACCTAATCGACTTATTTATAACCGCGGACTTTAAGCTATTTAATTTAATAAGAAAAAGACATAAATAAAAAGATTAAATAGAAATAAGAAAATATAAAGAAAAAAGAAAGAAAAGTATAATAAAATAGCTCGTATTTAATTAAAATAATACAAGTAATATAATAGAAAAAAACTAGCTTTAAAAAAAAGTTAAAAAAGACATTAAATAGAAATAAAATATGTAAGAAAATAAAAAGGTATAGCCCTATTACTAAATAGATAAATAACGAACTAAATATCTACTAGCTTATAGCGATTCTTAGGATTTAAAGAAGTAAAAAGTTAATTAAAATATAAAAAAAAAAGGACCTTAAGAGCGCTTTCTTAAAAAGGAAAGAAGTAGAAAAGATTGGATAAAAATAAAGATAAGTAATATTTTAATTATATCTCCAAAAAGAAAGTAGATATTAGTGCCTATTTTTATAACTTTATTAAAAACTTGCCTTTTTTATTAGTTAAAAAATATATAAAAAGAAAAAGATAGGCTAAAGAAGGAATAAACTATTAGCAGAAAAAGGATTAAAACCTTTAACTATCCCTTAATATACTAAAAAGATTATATAGTAAGAAAGAGGCTAATATATTATAAGTTAATATATTATAAGCTCATATTTTAGATAAGCTTATAAATAGGAAGGTAAAGCTAATAAATAATATAGGCCCCGATAAATCGGGTTTTTAAATAAATAAGGATTAAAAATATAAGCGATTTAACCGGATTAAGTAGGAATAGGAATTATAGTTGTTAGAATTATTTTAATAGGATAAGTAGATAGTCCCGAGGATCTTTAAAATTAAGAAAAGGTTATAGCTCATTTTTGAATACTTTAATGCTTTTTTTAATAATATAGATAAAAACCTTAAATTTAATCCAAATAAAATTAGCCTATTTATATATATAATAAAAAATAAAGAGCTAGCATTAGCTTAAAAATAAAAGTACCTAAGATATATATATAAAGACATATTTTCCTTATAAGTTATCCGGATTATAAAGTATACGGCTTAATAGTTATATTCTATTTTAATCCTAAAAATATTAATAAAAGAAGTTATTAAAACATTAAGTAAGTATACCAAATACGGCATACTCGAATAAGACTATAAGGTTTATTATAATAACTAGTTTTTTATTAAAAAAAAAGATAATCAATACCGATTTATTAACGATATTTAATAATATAATAAGTTTATAATTAAAGACATATTTATTTTTAAAAAATAAAAGAATTCTTAAAAGAATTCAACAGCTAAATAATTAGTTCTTATATAAACCTTAAGTCGGAATATAATTAAATAGGCTTAGCAAAAAAAAGCCGGGGCTTTATTATATTTATTACCCCAATTAAGCTGCTCCAGATATATACATTTCTATAAAGCAATATAGCTTCGGTCATATAATGTTTATAAGCTATTATAATTATATTATATAACTTAATCTTATATATTTATAAGCCTTTCTTCGACGATATCTATCTTAAAGGATTACAGATATAATATAAAAATAAAGATAGATAGGAACCTTTACTTTAATAAAAATAAGGACCTTATATATAAAATAATTAAAGATATAAGGATATATAAATTTATAATAAAATATATTATTAATATAGATAAAACGCTTATAAATTATAAGCTAATAAGGCTTATAATCGATACAATTAAATTATAATAACTTAAAGTTACAGCAAACCTTTTAAGCTATATTATAAAAAGCGTATTCCGGAAAAATATAAAATTTTAAACATATAAGAATAATAAAGCTATTATAATATATTTAAAATATAAAGATTTTTTAATATAATAAGGTTCTATTATATTTAAGTTAAAGAATTTGCTTATATAGCTAAACCACTATTTAACTTTTTAAAATAAGAAATAATTTTAAGAATAAACGGCTAAATATAAATAAGCTATAACTAGCTTAATCGCATAAATATATAAAGCCTTATACTTTATATTTATTGTTTATAATAATTTAAAATATAAAGCTTTAATTTTTTAAGGAGATGCTAATATAATAGGATAAAGGGAAGTCCTTAATAAAAAAGTAAAGACAAGCTCTAAGACCCCTATAAGTTTGAAGGCGGGTACTAGAAGGCGGCTAAGCTGATATATAATTTTATAAAAAAGGAATATAGGGGCTGTTCTTTGCCCTTAAACAGTTCCGGTACTTTCTTTATAAGGTAAGGTTTATTATAAAAATAAATACTTTAATTTTAACTTAAGAGATTTAAGGATTATTCTTAAATATATTAGGAACGTTTTTAGTATAGTAGCTAATATAGATATATAATTTCGACTTCGAAATCTGCTATAATCGAAAAAAATAAAATATAGTATCCAACGCCTTCTTTAAAAAGCAAGTAGGACTATTAAATAAAGCCGACTAAGAAGAAAAAGGCGATTTAAAGGATTTTATAAATATATAAATTAACTTAATATAAAAACAACGATATATCGAGCTTAATTATAGAAAAGCAAGTATAAATAAAGCTAGCTAGATATAACGGGCTTATATAGCTTAAAGCTTTAAAGCTATCTAACTAAATTCTAAAAATCTATATCACCTATCTCTATTAAATAAAGAAGAATAAATATAAGAATCCTATATCATTGCCCGGTTTATAGTATATAAAATAATACTTAATTATATTAACTAGAAGGCCTTAAAGAGCTAGAAAAATGATACAAACCGGGATATTATTTATAAAGGTATACTTTTATAACTAATATTATAGGCCGAAGAAGAACCCTTATAAGTTGTCGATAATAAAAAAAAGAGATATTAGATCTTATAAATAGAATATAATAAGGTAAAATATAAGGGCTATATAAATATATAAAATAAGATTATAGTTAAATATTAGTAAAAGGATATATATTAAGAGATTAACGAATAAGTTAATTATTATATTTAATACTAGTATTAAGCCTTAAAGCGATAAAACAAGAGGTAAAATATATTTTATTTTTAGTTTAGCCTTTTATATAATAGACTTTTAATAGTTATTAAATTTTAATAAGAAAAAGAAAAGGCTAGTTAATTAAAGTACAAAACAAGCTTTTTAAATATATAAAAGCGGTTATTATATTAAAAACAACCTTTTAAGCGGTCTAGCGGTTTGCTAAGAAATATTTAGTTCAAAGATATAGGCTTTTAAAAGGAATATAGAAAAATAAAGGGCCTAAATTTAAAAAAAAAGCAAACGCTTACCTATAATTTTATTTAATTAAGGTAATACTTATTTCTTTATATAATACAAAAGTTAATAAGCTTAATAAAAATGGGTACTAAAACTTTATATTTATTTTAGCTAAAATAATAGAAGGGGGTAAAGCGATATATAATAAAATGTTTAATAATGTTTGATTTATTAATAAAATATTATATTATAGTAATTTAGAGTATACCCTTTTTATTATATTTATAGCTTCGACTTTATTTGAATAATTAAAATAAATATCTTATTATAAAAGCTAATAAAATAAAGTTAAATCATAGAAGAAAGAAATAAGATAAAATATTAGCCGAAGAGGTATAAGGGCGGTTAATTAAAATTAAATAAAAATAGCTTAACGTTAAACAGGGGCGGTTTAAAAAGTTTAAAAAGAAGATAAAAAGTTAGAAAAACAGTATATAAAGCATTATAATAAAATAAATAAATACCGGATATAGCTTTATAATATTAAAGTCGGGGATTAAAAATTAATATAAAATAATATTAGGGAATTTAATATAAGTATTAAAAAAAAGTTCTTATATTAATAGGTTAGCCTTTATATAATCGAAAAGATTAAGAACTAACGAAAGTATTTTTTATCGGAGCTTATAAGCTTTAATCTGAATATTATTGTAGCTAAAAAGATACAAAGGCTTCTTTTAATATTAAAGGGCCTATCTTTTAAAAAACGATACTTGAATTTATCCTAATTAAAGAGAAAGGATAGCGTTTATATAAAAAAAAGAGGAGTCATAAGTTTATTAAAAAGTAAAAGGGAAGTTATTAGCTAAGTAAATTATAGTTATAAAACAATAAAAAAAATATATATAATCCAAATATTTAAGGCTTTTAAAAAGAAAAATATAAAGATAATAGGTATAAAGCCGGGGACCGGCTTAATTAAAAAGGAGAAAAAAAAAGAAAAGTATAAAAGGAAAGCCTTCGGCTAAATAACCGAGAAAACCAAAAGAAAAAGTATTTTATTTATTTATAATCGATAAAAACTATAAATAAATATATTATACCTAAGATATAAAAAAGAAATTCTATATCAAAGATATATACCTATAATAATATATATAAAACAACCCCCATATTATATATTAATTAATTACTTGCCCCCTCTAGCTCCCCCGTCGATATCTTTTATAAAATATTTCCGGTTAATATTTTAAATACACTTAAGCTTTAAATTTTTAAATATAATAATAAGGAACTCGTTATATGAATAAAAAGCTTCTTAATATTAAAAAATAATAGTTTTATTAAAAAATAAATCTCGTCCTTTTAATATTTCGAATTAAAAATAATAATCTAAAACATTTAATCGCATTTAAATAAACGGCTATAAAAATAATAGTTAATCTTATTAAAGCTACTTTTATACCGCTTATTAAATAAACATTAAAAATATATAATATCTTTACTAAGGTTTTAAATATAATATTAATATTTATTATATATATCGTTACGAATAAGCTAATTATAATAACCCTCTTAAATATATCAAATCGGCTAAGCTCGGTCGAAAAGTCCTTATCTTTAAAATCGGCTACATAATACGAATTAAACTCAGCGGCTAAAGGTATACCTTTAAACAAACACTAATAAAAAGAAGCTGACATCTTTAATAATAATAATAATAATAATAATAATAATAGTTTTAGTTATAGATTTTTTTTTCTATAAATAAAGCTTATAATAAATAACTTAAAAATAATAAAAGAAATAATTAGCCTATAAACTAAAAAACCTCTTATATTTATAGCTAAAGGAATTTATATAACTAAATAAAAATTATTAAAGACTTTAAAGCTAACTCTTTAACGATCGGCAACAGCACTATCTATTACATAAATTACATCGCCTCGAATAAACCTAAGTCTAAAGGCCGGTATTATAAGGACGTACCTTTCGTTAAATAAAAATCAGATTTTCAACTTAAAGCTTCGCACGAAATTCTTTTTTACTTCAAAAAAAAAAAAAAAGTTGTTACTAATTAGCTCGGAATAAAGAATATAACTTTAATAAAAGTATTTTATATAAATATTAAAACCATTAAAGTTCATATAATTCGAAAGACATTTAACTTATTAATCCTAATATCTTTAATAAAAGAAAGGCATCTTAATTAAAATAATAAGAAAGTTAATAAGGCTTATAAATAATATAAAAGCTAATTAAACTAAAAAAAAAAGCAAGAAACTAATAAAAAATTAAAAACTGAAATTAATAGCCTAATAAACCTTTTTATCCGGTTACTAAATATATTAACTTAAATATACCCTAGATATTTTCTACTATTATACTTTTTAATAAATATAGGCTTTTATTAGTTTATAATATTAATATAATTTTTAATAAAAGTTTATTAAATTATATTAGGGGCGCTTTAATTTTATAAAAGCGTTTAAATTCCCTCATATAACTTTAAAAGAAAGGTATATATAAATTGGTTGCCGAAGTCGGGGTAGTAATATTTTTGAAGCTAAATGCTTTCGATTAAAGCTAATAAAGCAAATAAAGCTATAATAAGCGTATAGTTAAAGGGAGGCTTAAATAGAATAATTATATTATAGTAAAATATATAGTTCACTACTTTATTATAGATTAGAAAGAGGTAATAAAGCGAAATCTTAAATAGCTAGTTATTTATAAAAATATATTTATTATATATATAATATTAGCTTTTAAGAATTTATAATAGATTATATTGCTTATATCGACTTTAATAGTTAGGTTAACGCTGTCTTAAACTTTTATAACAAAAATAATAAAAGATAAAAAGAAAAGAAATAAAAGAGTATATAAGTAAGAAATAATAGTTGTAATTAAACTAAAAAGAGCTATAAGCTAAAAGTTTAAAAAATAATAATAAAAAAAGTAAAAAGTAAAAAAAGATAGGACAAAACAAAGTAGGAAGTTAATAAAAAAAAGGGAGCTTTTTTATCACCTTATTATATTATAACTTTAATAGCCCCTTTTATATATAATATAATAATAGGAAAAAGAATAATACGTATTAAATATAACAAATTCAAATAGCTTAAGCTTAATAAGGCAAAAAAGAAGTATCTATTAAAGACTATAGTTATTTATTTTCTTTATTATTTAAAAATAAAAATCTTTATTATTATAATTTAAAGATAATAATAAAGAGCCTAATTGCTTTAAAATACTTATTACTACTTAAATCTTTTTTTTTTTTTGCTACTTTCTTTTTTATTAAGTCTAGTTAATAGTTTTATATATTTATATATATATAGCTTTTTTTAAAAAATCTTTTTTATTAATTAAACTATAAACATTTACCTCTTTATGCCTTATCTTTTCTATAAGACCAGAGCATTTTTTAGTCTTAATTAATATTAGCAGCTTTACACAACCGGTATATAACTATTCCTATCCCTTTATTATTATCTTTATTACCTCCTTAATATAAGCTAATAGTCTAGCGCATTTTATATATTATTACTATTACTTTTTAATAATATTCCTTTATTTTCTTTCTTTATATTTTTAATATAAACTAATACTTTACCCCGTAAAAGATCTAAAATATCTACGGCTTTAATTAAAACTATTAGCTTAACATAACTTAAATACTATTAATAACGCTTAATATTACCTTCCCTACTTACCGCACTTTTCCCTTTCCCTTAATATAATAAAACCGGTAAAGTATTATAACTATTAAATAAAAGCCGTAAATCTAGTAAAACCTAAGTAATATAAGCGTTTAGGCGTTTATAAGCGAAAACCTTTTAAGCTAGTAATATAAAAGATCCGTATTATTTCTTACTTAAAACTTTAATACTATATAAAGTTTCGACTACTTATAAAGTATAATTTTAGCTAGGCCGGGCCTAATCCTTTATTTATAAGCTTTAAAAGCTATAGCAATATACTTTAAATAAGAACTTATCTATACTTCCGTTTAAAACCAACCTAAGCTTATAATTTAACTATTAGCCTTATAATTTATTAAGGTATATATATATAAGATATTTTAAGCTTCATCTCGACGATTTATTTGATATAAAGGTATTTAGCCTAATACTTATTAGATCTTTTTCGGTATAACCCCTTTGTTTTAGCACCGGTAAAGCTAATTATCGGGGACTATTAAAACCAGCAATATACCGGCGAGCATTTAGCCATAGAAATAATAATATATAGAGCGAGCTAGATATATATATACGTTATTAATAATATTAAAGATAAGCTTTATATTTTAATCTGTACCGGTGTCTTAATAGACGACGAAGCTAGGGAGCTCGTCGACGTTATATTCTATAACCTTTTTAAAAAAAACCGGTCATAAGTATTTACTAAAATGTATACCGCAAGTCTTAATTAAACGGAATTTCACTATCCGAAACATTTAAGGCTTTAGCTACCTTATAATTACGAACATCGTTAAGATCTATACGCTATTTATTAAAACGGTAGATTAAGGCAGGGTAGGTATAAAACAAAGAAGCCCGTTAACTTATATAAATATATAAAAAGAAACGATTCAGAGCGTTTTAATTATAATATAATATTTTTTTAGCTTCCTATAAATAAGGGCATCGGCTAAAAGGTATTAGATTTAAGCCCCTAATACTTTTTATTAAAAGGCATTGAATTTAACCATATAAAAGCGTTAGTAGCCTTAATAAGGCTTTAAAAGGTTATAAGCATATAATAAGACAAATCTTATAACGTTTTAGCTTATTAAACTCAAAGATTATAAGCAAAAATATTTTACGGTATTACTTATTTCCTCTGTATACTAGCAGCAAAGCTATATACTAAAAGACTTTATTTAAGTAAGGATTCGACCCCTTTTCCGAAAATAACACTATTAAAAGCATTTATTACGTTTACTTATAACATAAACTCGCTAATAGACGACAAAGGGTTATAATCGCCTAGAACCCGGTAAAAGAAGCAACGATGACCGAGTATAGGTAAACTTAAGTCTTAAAATTTTCTTATAATAACAGCAATATAGTTTTAGCCCTTCCAATTAAGTTTATAATAACTTTAAAAAAAAGAGCTAGAAAATAAGCCGGTTTTAATAGGTAAAGCTATAGTCGATAGCTTAAGCAAAGGACCCAAAGTACTACTTAAAAAATACTTCCCTTAATGAGCAGCTTATAAGACGACTATCGGCATAGCTAATACGGCCTAATCAATAGCATCAATATATAATAGCTTTACGTATTTTATAATATAGAATGAGTTAAGGTCCTTTATTACTATTCACATAATTAAGCTTTTTCTAGGCCCTTTTGAAAATATAATATAAGTATTATATAATATAGCTTAAGCTAAAGAATAGCTTATAAACGGAGCATTTACACAAGGAGCGGTCAACTAAATCGGCTATAATATAGCCGATTTAGCCGAGTATATAGATACCTTCAATAAACCGATTTAAATAATACCGTAGCTTTTTGAAAACTATTACTTCCTTATTATTTAAGACTACCTATAAAGTATAATTTTTATAATTAATACTAAGTATAATTCAGAAAATAAAAACCATTATACTAGCTCTATAGAGTATTTTATATAATAGATATAATATTATAATATTATATACTCCGGAACTAATAAAGACTTAGTTTAAGTCTTTAAAGAAGCCTTAAAGCAGTTAGACTTATAATTATATAAATACTTTACTAGCATTGACATAGTTATAGCATTAATATAATAAAGTATTATAAAAAAAAAAAAGTAGTAGTCTTAAAGAAAAAAGCTTCTTCCGCGCCTTAATAAAGCCTAACTTCGATAAAAACCGTAATAGTATTAAAGCATTTCTACGATTAAATAAAAAATATATTAGATATACTTAACGACTAAGAAATTTAAAGGCCCTATCTTTTTAAGCCTAATCCAGCTAATAGCAATACGGTATTTAATAAATCAAAGCGAAAACCTTTATTTCTAACTATTAAAAAGCGCTTATAATATCGGTTATTAAGTATAAGTAGTTAATTCTATTAACTATTGGCGACGACTTTTTTTGAGAGGTATAAAGCAAGATGCCTTTAGTTAGGAACAAAATAAAGACGTTTAAAAAAAAAGTTAAGAGTTAAGCAATAGTTTTACTATTATTAATATCGACCCTTTTTTTTAAGTATTAGTTTAATTAACAATAAAAGAAAGTATTGTCGATATTTTTACCCGGATATAAATAAGCTATCGAAATAGCTAATAAGATTATAGAGTTAATTTTATAATTAAAATAAACGAAAAAGGCGGCTATTATTATAAAAAGGGCTAATAGTAAAAATAATAAAGTAATATACTTTTATTTAAACCTTTATAATGCTAAGCTTAAGATAAGTTAAAGCTTAAAAGCTAGTATAAAAAGTAATATAAAAAAAAATAGCTTTTGCTGTTGCTGTTTTTGGAAAAGAAAAAAGAATAGGGCGAATATAATTAAGAATAGTTTTTAGGAACGGTAGGGAAGGAAGGTTTTTAAAATGATTTAATTAAAGAGGTTTAATAAATATTTACTTAGTTTTTATATTGGTTTCATAAAAACCGGATTAGCCCTATTATCCTTTCTCTTTATTATAAGTTTATGATTATTTAAGACTTTATAAATAAAATAGCTGTTATATAAGCTAAATATAAAGAATATATAATAACTAAGGAATAGACGGCGGCTAAGGGGAAAAGAGCGATACGGTGCTGTTAGGAAAAAAAAGTTAAGGATAGTACTTAAGAAAAAAGGAGGTTTAATAAATAATAATTAAGACGAAAAAAGTAATAAAAAGAATAGGGGATTATTATATATATATTGAGAGGCGAGGAGCTTTTTTCTAATTTTTTTTTTTTATTTTTGAAGTGTAATAATTATTAAGCAGCTTTATATAAGATTAAAAATAAATATAAGTATATGCTTTTTTTTATTATTTTAAGTTAAATAGTATTAAATAGAAGGAATAGGGACGATTAAGCTAAAAAAAGAATTCGTTTTATTTTTTTTGTTTTTTTTGTTTTTTTTTGTTTTTTAGAATAACTAACTATTATTAATACGTACGTAATAAGTAATTCCGCCCCCCTTATTTTCTTTATAAATATTTTTTCATTTTTTTTTCTTTTTCCCTTTTTCTAACTCGTTTTTTTTTCGTGCTTTTAATTAATATTATAACTTTATTTATTTTTTTATTTATCGTTTATTTTTATAACTTAATAGTAAAAATGTTTTAATAATAGAGTTTTTTTTTTTAAATATTATACTTATTTTTAAAGGGTAGTTCAAGCTTTTCATAGAATATCACGCTTCTTTTAAGCTAAATTATAAGACTATTAAATGTTTCGATTTAATTATTATCAAATAGTTTTAAAACTTATACCCCGGTAATATAGTTTTTATAATTAAAGTAAAAAAAGATTTAATATTATAGGGTATTATTTAGGGATAGGAACGTTTGATATATAACTTTTTCGATAGTATCGGGCGGCCCTTCCTAAAACATAGAAAATCCTTTTTAAACGGGTATATAGCGGGGCTTAATGTTAAATAGTAGCTATATACCTTTAAAGAATTAGAAAGTAAGGGGATGCCGAGCTTTATAATTATGCCTTTTATATTTTAAGTAGATAGGCGTTACGGCTTTATTATTAAGCTTTTTAATAATACCTTTATATTAAGGACCTTTAACGAATATTATTAAAACTGTTTATTTAGAGACCCGAGGGATTTACTTTTTAATAGGTATGAAGCTATTATATAAGTTAGTAGTTGCCGGTTTATTTGTAATAATTATATATATCGCGGCTTCTATTGCTGGTTTTATTAGGAAATTATTTCTAAAAAAGTATAATACCTTTCTCACAGAAGAATCCTATTTAATTACATCTTTATTATTTATATCATAGAAGGAAATAAAAGGCTTTATAATAATAAGTTTAAAAAATAATAGCTGGTTTAACCGAAACTAGGATATCCTGAAAACTTGAACTTAATAATATTTAATAGCTAAGCTTTTTATAAACTATCCCGCTTTATATAAAGAATTATAAGTTTAAAGATATAATAAAAAGAAAGCCCGGGCCCGGCAGATTTATAAATATATATAAAAAGTTATAGCTATTTAGTTCGATTAAATATAAAAGGATAATAATAGTATTTTTTATTTTTTTTGAAGTGAAAAAGAACTTCGTGCGAAGCTCCAAGTTAAAAATCTAGTTTCTATTTAATCGAAAGATACGTCCCTACGATACCGGCCTTTAAACCTAGGTCTATTCGAGGCGATTCAATCTATATAAATAGCGCCGTCGCCGATCGTCAAAGAATTAGCTCTAATGTCTTTAATAATTATAAGCAATTCTATAAACCAGCTATAAATTCGTTTAACTATAAATGTAAAAAGTCTTATAGCTTTATATATTAATTATCTCTTTTATATTAAATTATTTATTATAAGCTTTATCTATAAAAAAATCTATAACTAAAACTATTATTACTATTACTATAACTATAATATATTAGCCTCATATAAATACTTATCTAAAAGTATACCCTTCGTTGCCGAGTTTAACTCGTACCGCGCCGCCGACTTCAACGGCGAAGACTTTTCGACCGAGCTTAGCCGATTCGATATAGCTAAGAAGGCAATTGCAAGCAACTCCTTCGACGAATATATGCCTGGAACTATTATTGGCGGGCAATTATAATCGGCTTATTATAGCCGAACTTCGGAGATATTATAAAGTATAAAGAAATCGAATTAATCGCTTTTTTAGTAAAGATGTTGGTAGGGGTATTATTAGACCGGGCCTTTATCGGTAAAGTATAAGTGCTGGTAATAGCTAAAGAGATAGAAACGTAATAATATTTTATAGAAAGTATCGGAATTTAAGCTATTATTATTAGCTTAAAAGTTAAATACTAGTATTATTCGGCTAACATTATTCGGTCGGTAAGTATTATAATTAGTCTAAAGTATTAAAAGACGGTAAGGCGGATTAGACGGAAGTTTTAGAGATAACCGGAGATAATTGGAGTTAGTTAAAGAAGTTAGATTAACGATATAAGTAATAATAGGATAAGCGGCGGCAACGTTATATTATATAGGCTTGTAAAGCTTAGTTAATAATTATAAATATAATTCAATTTATATCAATTAATTGCTGAATCTATAAAGTGAAGTCGAATTGTATTAAATGTACAGCTCATAGATATATTTAACGACTGTTTAAGTCGGATAATAATAGTATAAAAGTATATAAAAGGTAGTTTTTTTTAAAGTATTAGAGGTTTATAGAAGAAGAAGGGGAGGTATAAATAGGTATAGTTATATTAGTTATAAAGAGATTATTTTGCTTTGATTTTTCGATTCTTTTATATTGTTTTTTTTTATTTAATACCCATAATTAAAGCTTATATATAGGGGAAAGAAAACGGAATAAGCCTAATTAGTATTTAACTAAGCTAATGCTTATATGATAGGTAGAAAGAAGAAAATAAAGATAATCTTTTTTATAGAATTTTATATAACCCTTAAAAAATAGGTTCTTCAAAATCCCCCCTTTAAACTATAATTAGCTTAAAATATTAAAAGACCTTTTATTAATAAACTCTTTTATCTATCTTTTTATTAAAGATATTATTAATAAGATAAAAACCCTTTCGTTTTATATTATGGATTAACCTGATTAGGCTAGATCTTTATTTTAGGAACCGTTTTTGGAGATAAATGTAGAAAGGTAAAAGGTGTTCGGTTATTATCTTATTAAATATAGGCAGCTTTCAGAAACGGTTATTAAGGCTAAGACTAGTATACCGGATTCTATTATATTCTCCGTAAGTATTTATTATAGCTAGACTTTTTATTCTAGCTTAATAATAAATAGTTTAAAATGAAAGAAATTTAAAGTAAAAAATAACATCGTATAAAGCTTTAAATTAAAATATAACCGCTATCCAAACGAAAGGTTAAAAGATATAGGCCTATAAATAGATATTAAAAAATATAAGTGTTATATATTAAAAACTGAATTCCTTACTATAATAATTTATCTTAAAGGCTTTAAAGTCGATCAATTAAAGATAAAGGCAGTAATTAACTAAGAAACTCCGTTAATAAAAAAAGAATTATAAGTATTCCTCGGTTTCTATAATTACTACCGTTGCTTCGTTAAAGACTTTGGTTATATTATAAAACCACTAAATTAACTAATGAAATTTGATGAAACCTATAATCAGTTAATAAATTATTAGTTCGTATTCGACGAGGTAAGGTACGACTAACTAATATACCAATGCTCCGGCACTTCGACTATAATAAAGCTATCAAAGTAGAAACTAATGCGTCCGATAGAGTAGTAGCCGGAATATTAGTGCAAAAAGAAAAAGGCAAATAGTACTCCGTTTTCTTTAATTTAAAAATTCTTTATAAGATAAAGTTAAACTACTTTATTTGTAATAAAAAGCTTTTAACTATGATATATTATTTAAAATAATAGCGATTGAAGCTAATAAGTTAAAACGAACAAGTATATATAATCTTTATTAATTACTCGGCACTATAATTTTTCGGCACTAAAAAGCTATTAAACTAGCAATAAGCTAGTTAGGTATAGACATTAAACTAATACAATTACCGACTTAAATATCGGTTTAAACTCAAAAACAACGCCGCCGACGGCTTATTAAAAAAGACCGAAAGATAAATTATTTTAAAAAAAAAAAAAAAAAAAAACATGAGCGTATTAAATAACTATTAATTAGATAAAGCAATAAAAGGCTTGAAAGCTTTTAATAATATTTATCTTTAACGAAAGAAAAGAGCTGAAATTTAGTTTTAAATATAAATTTCTAAGTAAATTATTAACAATAAACAAATAATCCGTTAAGCTAAAGCCTTTATAATAATAGGTACGTAAATCTTTACAAAGGTTTAAAATCTTCGATTCCGGCCTATTAAAATAAAAAGACTAGCTCGCCGTGTTTAATCAAAATAACCTTTATATAAAGCTGTTAAAAGAGGTATATGCGCGCCTAACGTCGGCGTATCCGGGGCGTAGTAAAACTTAAAGACTCGTATAAGTATAATATTAATTATAGGGTATAATAGGAGAGGTAGATCGGTACGTTGCTAATTATAAAATCTGCCGCGCAAGTAAGCTATTATATGATAGAACGCCTAGTTTATTTTATTTTTTCCTTATACTTAAAAGATTATAAACCTACTTAGATATAAACTTTAAAAAAAATACTTAAAGATAAATACGGATTTCATAATATATTAATTATTATCGATAAATTAAATAAAGTAATATAAACTATATTATATAAGGACTTCGTAATTATAGAAGACGTAGCCCTTTTATATTATAAAGAACTTTTTAAAGTCTATAGCATGTTAAATAAGGTCGTTATAGATAAGGGACCCCAATTTATCGCGTCTTTTATAGACGAAATCAGTAAAATTCTCGGAATTCGTTAAAAACTAGCCTCTATAGGTTATTTACAGACAGTAAGGCAAGCGGAAATAGTTAATAAATATTTTGATTAATATCTCCGGCCTTCGTTAACTACTTTAAGATAATTAGTCTCGAGCTATTCTAACAATAAATATTATATAGATAGCTACCCCCTACGATTCGATTAGCCTATAACTATATAAAATACTAATAGGATATCCTTTTCTAATAATCTAAGATTAACAAGTAAAAACAATAGAAAAACTTCTAATACTAAAAGCTAAATCAAGACAACAAATATAAAAACTTACGTAATCGATCTAAAAGTTCTAAAAAGCCGTAAAAACCTCTATAAAAAAAGCATGAATATAAATAATATAATAAGCTAATTGGTATTAGTAAGAGCTTGACTTTAGCCCTAGTAACTATGTCTTTATTATTAAAAAGACTGAGTCGAGCGATAAGCTTACGGATAAGCTAGATTATTTATTAATAAGGACCTTGTATAAGATTAAAGGGATAAAGGGATATTTATATAAGTTAAAAGTATTAACGGGATAGTGAAGATCTAAAATATTTTATAAGGACTGACAATATAAATATAATAATAACCCCCTATTTCATTAAAATAAGCCTAATCTAAGCCCTAAAAAAGTAGAAGGCGAAGATAAATAAGAAGTCGAAGAAGTAGTATCGTTACGACAATACTTTAAAAAATTCCAGTACTAAATATATCAAAAAAGATAAATCTGGATCTAATTTAATATAATGCGTAGAATTTAAAGAATACTAGTAAAATCGTAAAAGCATATTACGCTAATAATCTAAATAAGGCTAGACCAAATATAACAATAACGTCGAAAAAAAAGTACACGAAAAAATAATAGGGGGGGCTAATTAAGCTAAAGAGACTAGTAAAGTATTAAGATAAAGCGAAATTTCCTTTCTTTTTTTTATAGCTAGAGACCAGCCTTTTTTGGAGGGGGGGGTAGTGTAACGGCAGGTACCTCGGTACCTTATTATTAAAGATAGCGGTAAGTAAATAGGAGCGTATGGGCTAGGAGGCGTACGGACTACCTATTAAGATTATATCTTTGCGTCGTATTCTTTTTTTTTTTTTTTTCGATTTTTTCTTCCTTTAATTATTCTTCAAAATAATTAATACAACCGGCGATTCTAGCTAGAGCCTCGCTTTCTCGTTTACGAATCTTAACTGTAATAACTATTATTTTTAACTTTTTATTAATTTTTTAATTCGTGATTAATATTTTTTTTTTAAAGTAAAAAAGAAAATTATATAAAGCTCTAAGTTAAAGATTTAAATCAATATTTAATCGAAAAGTATGTCCTTATAATACCGGCCTTTAAAGCTAGGTTTATTCGATGCGATTTAATCTATATAATAAATAGCGCTATCGCCGATCGTCAAAGAGTTAACTCTAAAATCTTTAATAATCTTAATTGAACTAGCTATAAATTCTTTTAACTATAAATATAAAAGATGTTTTAACTTTATATAATAATTATTTCTTTTATTACTTTTAAATTATTTCTTTTATTACTTTTAAATTATTTATTATAAGTTTTATTTATAAATGAAAATCTATAACTAAAACGATTATTACTATTATTATTATTATTATTATAACTATAAAATATTAACTAATCGCTTTTATAAGTATTTATCTAAAGGTATATCCTTTATTATTAAATTTAACTTATATAAATGGCTTTAGA
>WXYE02253829.1:0-16593 GCA_011319275.2 Echinosphaeria canescens | reverse complement strand
TTGCGGGATACAACCTTGCTATTATTTTTGGGATACACGAAGGGTTAACGTCAACGCCAGACCGCATACAGCGTCGCAGAAAGCCGCTGACTAATGCTCGAAAGCCGCTTACAGCATCGATGGCAAAACAGCAAATACCATGTTGACCTCCCCCGACTCATCCTCATGTCGTGCTTTGGGAGGGATCTACAAAGGTAATTGGGAATATGTGGGTTTCCAACCGTCGGGGTCTTAAGACCACCCGCTGCGCCGGGCGATGAGATCCAGCCCAGTCTCTTTCTCTTATCATGGCTAGTCCAGTGGGTTTGACAGTGCGGCTCACGGCATTCATTCAATGGTGAAACTGAAAACGAGGCGAATTGGGACATAACGATGACTCGTACCCCAGCCGCAGGGAGCGGACAGTTGAATGATCCATAGCCGTCAAGGAAAGGCCCAATGGCGTGTCAATATGCGACAAGAACCCACTTCAAGGTGGAGGTCCGAATCGGATCAAAACAGGAGAAGGCTGGGATCATCCCCGCCGTGGATACGGATTGCTATCGGGGCCGAGGAAAAAAGACAAGACCAGCTGTCAATCTACCTGTCAAAATCAAGACATTAAAAGACAAGTCTCTGCTCGGAATTTGGAGGAGGGCGCATCCGGAATCTGATTCCGACCAACTTCCGGCGCCATGTTTAGCCAGAAGCCTGCCGACGAGCATGAGCTGGCACATATGCCTTGGGTACCTCCCCAAGGCTTTACCGGTGGGAGTCAACAGTCCTTGCTGTTATCGTCAACGCCTCCCAATATGGGTACCACTGTTGGTTCCGACCACCGCCATCATGGCAGTCGCCGGAGCTCGGTGGGCAGCATGGCACCATCTGAGTTGAGTGGCTCCAACACCGGCACCGAGACGCCGACGGACGACATGCCACGGCACCGGCCACGCACCAACGACGGCCTTGCGACCATTGGCGAGGCCGAAACGAGGGAAATCCATCGGCTAGCCACCGCCATCTCCCGTTGTCGTTCGCTCGCCGGACACGAGCCCTCAGGGCTGGTCGGGTCAGACCTTGATCCCAACAGCAAAAGCTTCGACGTCTCGAAATGGGTGCACGACTTCTTCGGGGAGCTGAGGGGCAGCGGCTTCGAGTCTAGCCGGCTGGGTGTTGCTTTTAGAGACCTGGATGTTTTGGGGTCCGAGTCCGCTCTGCAGCTACAAGACACGGTTGGATCTGTCCTCCTCGCACCTTTGCGCATCGGCAGTCTATTTAGCGCGGCCAAGAAACAGCGCAAGCACATCCTCCACGGCTTCAACGGCGTCATTAGGAGCGGGGAGCTTCTTGTTGTCCTAGGCCGCCCTGGGTCCGGATGTAGTACTTTCCTGAAGACCATCTGCGGCGAAACCCACGGCCTAGATCTCGGCGAGAAATCGACAATTCACTACAACGGCATCTCTCAGAAACGAATCAAGGAGGAGTTCAAGGGAGAAGTCATCTACAACCAAGAGGTACCTTTCAGCACCATGAAACCACTCCTAGTTATCTTGAAAGCGATGTCGGCTAAAATGTTTCCCTTTTTTCTTTTGTTTCTAGGTGGACAAGCATTTTCCTCACTTGATGGTTGGTCAGACACTTGAGTTTGCTGCCTCCTGCCGGACGCCCTCGAATCGCATCCACGACATGACACGCAAGGAGTACTGCCAATACATCGCCCGCATCGTCATGGCCGGCATCACCCAGTGACGCCGATGATACGGGTCACCTCAGGAAACAAATCGAGGGACTTCCTGAGCGACTTTGAGGCCCGGTCCAGGCCGGTATCGGCGATGGACGTCTTGCTCGGGACAGGGCCACGGGATAGGGAAAGCGAAAGGCGGCTGCCGCCATCGCGCATTGCATCCCGCACACCGTCGCGCACCTCATCGCGCATTCGGTTCCGGCCTCGGTCGGTCCCGGTCTCGGAGACGACGGCGATGGTAGGGAGGGTGGTGGCCATGGGAAGACGGCTGGTGAGGGCCTTCTTCCGCAAGTCCGATGACTGGCTCTGCGATCGCGGAGCTCGGGAAGGAGCCGCGGCCGAGGGAGGATGATCTCGACGGAGGGCCGTGTTGGGGGCGGCTCTGTATAGTGGTGAGAAAGGGGACGATCTGGGGGACCTGGCGATATCTCTTGCATCCAAGGTCGGGCTCGCGGGATGGCGTGACGAGAACAAGAGACCCGGGGAATGGGCCAGAACGAAGGAGCTCTGGCTCATGTTGATTATATTTATATGGATATTCGATGTACCAGTCGTACTAGTCTAGTCGTACCAGTCATATGCAAAGAGACGGAGATAAGGTCCGCCAGGGGGAGGAGGCCGTCTACTTAGCTTTCACGGCTTACATGCCACAGCGCAGCGGCGCCAAGCCTTGACTAAGCTGAGGGAACCGGGAACCAAAAAAGTAGAAGATGAAGTAAAATGATAAACTTCTTCAAAGGGGGATAAACTTCTTCAGAGAGGGGGGGGGGGGGGAAGGGGGCGCAATGTCGGGTGCAGCGACTAGTAGCACTAGTATATGCAGGTGGGTTTATATACACTTATTGATGCTTCTCTCTGATGGCGCAAGGAAGTTCGGAGGCCCATTCCCGACCCCAGGCTCGAGGCTCGAGGCGCCAGGCACGCAGCACGCAGCAACGCAACAACGCAGCAATCATCGACAAGCATCGTCATACCCGTTCTTCCAGACCACATGTACCCCCGTACCCCCATACCCCCACGGCCCCTCCCTTGGCGGTCTTGGCTTGGTCGGTATCTCTCTCGCATATCCAGAGTGCGAGAGACGATTCAAAGATAACCGCCCACATGCCTTAACATGCCAATGCCACACCCAGTCTAACATACCAATGCCACACACCCAGTCCCCCCACCCGGCTTAGTCCCGCTAGTCTCGCTAGTCTCGCTAGTCTTGCTTGTGCTTGGTTCTGGTCTGCCTGCCAGTTTTCAGTTTTGCTTAGATCTGGCCTGTCTCCCTCTGCCTTGCGCCCGTGTGCCCTTGTGCTCTTGTGCGCCTCTTGGCCGTGAAATACAGTCATTTTGGGGGAGCGCGGGGGGGCACGAGTAATTAATCCGTTTATGCCAAGCCTGTAGGCGCAACGCGCAATGCGCAACACATGAGTTGGCTGGCAATGGGGCTGGCAATGAGGCTGGCAGGCTGGCCACATGAGACAGACCACCATGGCGAGTGCGAGGAAGAAACATGAGATGTGAGGATGACGGGCGACCGGGTGGCTTCATGACGGCCCACACGACCAACGCAATTGCCATACGCCCAATCCAAACCATCAGCATGCTGCTGGCTGCCTGTCTGCCTGTCTGCCTGTCTACCTGTCTACCTGTCTGCCAACTCAGCTCTTGAAACAAATGTTGATCGGGCCACGACAGGCAACCAGGCAGGGCCGGCTATAACAACATGATGATTGCCCGGATCGCCTGATAGCCCTGAGCGCCACCGCGAACATGGCTTACTCCGCGGCGTCGGTAGCTTTCTCCTGCCAAACCTGTCAGATCGCCATGGCGGCCCTGCTCTCGGCTCGGGTCGGTCTCCTTGCAAACAGCCTCGTCGTGGAATCTTTTTGCGGCTTGGCTGCTGTTCTGTATCCGGACCTCCGAGATTCGCAGGGTGGCAAGGCCGATGAGTCAACTATCAACCAGCCAGCAAGCCAGCAAGCCAGCCCACTCGGAGCCGGTACGGCCATAAAGGTACCAGAGCATCTGATCTCACATCTACCGCCTCTCTGCCTGTGCAAGGACGCAGATCCGACTCTTGACATGGTGGTTTGATAATACGTGCATGGTAATATACAGTACGTGCATGGCAATGTAGGCTGTTCATGTAGGAACCGCGTCACATTGTGTTTGCCTGCCTGCCTGCCAATGTCGTGCTGATTTGAAGAAACGGAATTGATGTTTCAAGCTGTTGGCTTCCTGCCCTGCCTGCCTGCCTGCCTGCCTCCTGCCTTCCCTGCCCTGCCTTCCCTGCCCGGACGGACGGACGGACGGACCGGCACTGACCGGTCGAAGGAAGCCTGCCAGTCCGGCCCACAGCTCGACCCACATACCAGATCCCTGCATGGTGGGGTGGAGGCGGGGCACGGACGGGGCATTGGAGCTCCCCCCCCTCTCTGCTGTCAAACTTCTCGGACCCGAAGGCTTCCTCAACGTGAAGTTTGTCAATCACCGAGACCTTGTTGATAGCTTCATCAGCCTAGACTGCCTGACTGCTTGACTGCCTGACTGCCTGACTGCTTACTACCCGTCTCTAAAGGGTCATCAACGGCCATCTCCGATTTCACGAGCAGCCAAGTCACGTACGTCATTCTGGATCCGACTTTTTTGTTTTGGAGATTTTGTGCGTGTGTGTGTTTGGTTTTGTTTACCAAGTTCTTGTTTTGTTTACTGAAAAGAAAAAAAGAAAAAAAAAAAAAAAAAAAAATATTCTTGTTCATTTTTTTCTTCTGTATTTTTCTCTCAAGTTCTTTGGTAAAAGAAAAAAAAAACCTCAGGCTTTTGCAGCGCCCATCCTGAACCCAACCATCTCTTGGCCCTCAGTTGCGCCCCCCTCCACCTTTTTTTCACCATCACCGATCCCCCCCCCACGAACCTTCCATCGTCGACAAATCCGCGGCAGACACAGACACCTATGCTCTTTCCGACCGGCTGGACAACCACAATCTGAGATGGAACTTGTCGCCGTCCTCCTCGTGCCTGGTTTGCCATAGCAGGCACTGGCACCGCTCCCTCCAGCATCCAGAGCAGGCACAAGGCTGGCGGGCCGTGGCACCTCCAAATCTCCACCGCTTCCTGCCACCACCCCAACCTTGAGGCGCCAGTCGCCTTGTACGTTGCCAAACATCGTGGCGCCAAAGCTCGTCTGTCTCTGCCTCTCTTGCCTCCGCCTCTCTTGCCTCCCAACCACCCAAGCCCCAAACCGCGCATCCCCCCCTTGACCACCTCTTGACCCGTGCCGGGCTAAAGTGCTGCAAATCACCACCATGCCCGTCAGCAACCGCGCAAGCGCAGAAGAGGTCCTCTCAGCCCAAGGACCCCTGGTTCGCCAGCTGGTGCACGACGCTGTCGAGCATGGCGTCCTCATCCCCCTCAAGACCACGCTCGAGTTGAGAGACGACTATACAACCGGCCGGGTCCTGGTCACCCGCTGCCCCGTGAAGGCGGTAAACCCCACCATCAGGTGTGTGTTGTCCCTATATGCGCAGCTAAGGAGAAGGAAGAGAAGAAGAGAAGATAAGAAAGAGAAAAGAGAGGAGAAGAAAGAAGAAAGAAGAAAGAAAGAAGAGATGTGCTGACACCACCTTCCCCCCTCCACCCCCCTTGCAGCTTGATGCGCAGCATGATACCTGAGGAGATCGTCAAGAGCGTTCCTCACCTTCGTCGATGCGCCAAGCCGGCCGACCTTCCCGCCCACCTCAAGACCCAATTCATGAACGAGTCTCCGCAAAGCCGACAAATCCACACGGGCAAATCGAACTGGATCTACATCATTCTCGGGCCCGAGTCCCTACTGTCCCGCGACGAGCTTATCGAGGGCCTCTCCAAGCTGGAGGGACTAGAGGAGCCGCCCTTTCTCCGGAGCGTCCCTGTGCCAATGGTACCTCCCACCTCCCAAGTACAGGCCGCCATGTGGTCCCAGCACTTTTGGCCTGCCGTGTACCGGAAGAACAACCCGCTCGGACCTCATCCCGCCATGGTTTCTCGCCACACGGATGAGATCACCAGCGACGCCGCCATCTGGATGATACTGGCCCATCAGGCCGCCAAGGAGTCGCATGCCAACTGTTACGGACAGCCCATGGCTGCCTGCGTGGTGCACAGAGATACCGACGACAAGGTCACGCTGGTGGCCCTGGCGGCAGATGCTCGCTGGCGCCACCAGGACATGCCTGGCGGCAACGGAAACCCCATGGCCCACTGCGTGCTCCGGGCCATCAGCATGGTGGCCCAGAAGCTCGTGCGGGCCGAGAACAAGAGAACCAACCTCGTGGTCGACCCGATCCTCGAGTTTGAGGCCTTCCAGGACAAGTCGCTCTTTGAGGCCGAGCAAAGGGTGTTTGAGGAAGAACATCCGTGTCCCGACGGCTACCTGTGCCACGGGTTAGAGATGTATCTGACCCACGAGCCCTGCGTCATGTGCTCCATGGCTATCCTCCATTCGCGCATGGGCAAGGTGGTGTTCCGCCACCGGATGCCGCTGACGGGCGGCCTGTCGGCCGAGGAGCGCGGCAACGATCACCCGGCCCTGGACGGCGCCGACGGCGGAAACGGGCTCGGCCTGTTCTGGCGGAGGGAGCTGAACTGGAGCCTGGTGGCTTGGGAGTGGGAGGCCAGCGGCGTGGTTAAGCCCCTGTGGGTAGACGCTGCCGTGCACGCCTAGAGATTTAGCCTCACTGGCATTGGGCATTGGGCATTGGGCATGGGGCAATGGGCACTAGGCTTTGGGCTCTCTCCCAACACCCGAGCCCAGGACGACACGGAATAGAAACTTGGAAAGGAGGGCACGGAAGAGTTAGGTAGTCCTCCGTTCCCCGTCCCTTTGTGACGTTTGGCGTTAGTGGTCCATGGTGCGTGAGCGGCTTACGGCGGATGGCTTTGGGTTTAGTGCCGCTCTTTTTTTATGGGAGGGGGGGGGGTTTTTTCCTTCACATCACTTAGATACCCAAGACAATGTCGATATATATGATTTACCGTCTCCGCTGCATAGGTATACTTGGCGAAGGGGGGGGGGGCCAGGTAGCCACACATCTTATGCCCGGGCAGCCATACGGAAGAGGCTCCGACTGCTTCGCATGCGAGACCAAACCCTCCATGTCCCTGGACGGTGAACGAGCCGTGCCCCGGATGGCTATGACCACAACGGCGAAATTCCGTGAGGATTATTATAATTTGTCGGATGCGCGCGATATGCCGGCTACTTCTCGGCTTGGCTATGCGGTACAAGGCCTTTTTGCAGGTCATTCAGTCGTCAGGCTTGGCAGCGAGAACTAGGCCACCGGGGTCTTCCATCGCGACCTGGAAACGCGAAGTAGTTGTGCTATCCGGGTTGTTCGCTCGTAACTTGCTGCACACGCGAAAAAAAAAAGAAAGGTAAAAGGTAGAGCGGGTTTTTCCTGGGGGTACCCCCCAGACCCCCAGCCTCGCTTCGCTCGAAGATGTTATCGTACTAAATGTGTAAGGGCCCTAGGATATATATATTTATTTCGTGACTCGCACCACACCACTCGTCGTAGATCGCAACTTTGGCCCTCGCGTAAGGTCGACCTGGTTTTTTTGTTTATTTTTTATTTTTTATTCATTTTTATTTTATCTTTTCTTCCCCCTCCTCTGTCCTCCACCCTTTTCACAAGTGACGTTCTCTTTCCGAACTTGCATAATCTAGCTCCCCGCAGAGAAACACGACCCTTGTTGCCAAGCCCTCAGAAGAGAGTCCTTAGCGCTCGGAGTCTTGGGCAGGCAGGCAGGCCGGCTTCGGCTGGTAGCGGGTCGATCCCGTTCTGCCCATCCATCTTGCATATATTAGCTCCATGCACAGGAATTGCCCGGCCCTAGCTCCTCCTTGCCCATTAATTCATGGACAGGCCGGATTGTGGCGGTCTATCTCATCCTCCCTATCCTACTGTACTTCAACTAAACACCCATCCGAGCTGGCTCTCCCTCGCCCTCACCCACGCCCACGATGCCGACACTCGAGCTGACCAATTTCAACATTGTTGTCAGTGTCTTGGGAGGGTGGATCTCGCTGTTCGGTCTCGTGTCGTATCTTTGCAAGGAGGATTTTTATCTTTCTGAAGCGTGTAAGTGGTCGGTGTGAGAGAGATTTTCATGACTCCGGGTTGTCTGGTCAACGTTTGTCTCGCTGCTTACCTCGCTGCTTACCTCGCTGTATTCCCACATCCCACATGCACATATCTCATATATTATCACTGGCTGTGTTCTAACAAGAAATCTAATCCATCTATCGGGGAAATATAAGTAATCTCGCTCCTCTTCGGCGTTGCGGTATCGCCCGCTGCGGCTAACTTCGTACGGCCCCTCGAATATGCCGGCTCGGCGGAGAATCTGGCCAATATTACCTTGTCCTTCTCACGGTGGGTTGCCCATGCCCCCTCCCCCCTTCCCCCCCCCTCTCTGTCTAAACGAGACATTCTCGGTGCGTACGGGTACTTATATAGAGACCCCGGAAAAAGGCTTGTCCTCGGCGTGCAGCTCGTGCTTGCGGGCGTGCAGCTGCCCAACGCCTACCTCAAAAAGCAATGGAGGCCGCTCGCGATCCTGCTGGGACCCATCATGGCGGCCATGTGGCTGGCGACGGCCCTGCTCGTGTGGGCGCTGGTGCCGCGCCTGAGCTTCCTGCACAGCCTGGCCGTGGCCGCCTGCGTGACACCGACCGACCCGGTCCTGTCCAACGTCATCGTCAGCGGCAAGTTTGCCGACCACAACGTGCCCAAGGCGCTGCAGCACATCATCGTGGCCGAGTCGGGCGCCAACGACGGGCTCGGATACCCTTTTCTCTTCATCGCCCTCTACATTGTCAAGTTCACGGGCGCGGCTGATGGTGGCCTGACGGGGGGAGGCGGCAGCGGCGCCCGTGAGGCTATGCGTCTCTGGTTTGGAGAGACTTGGGGGTACACCATCCTGCTGAGCGTCGTGTACGGCGCCGTCGTCGGGTGGGTGGCCAGGGAGCTCCTGCATTGGGCCGAGGAGCGCAAGTATGTCGACCGTGAGAGCTTTCTCGTCTTTGCCATCTCGCTAGCTCTGTTCATCGTGGTAAGTTGTTGACGTGCCTGCCCCTCCTTTTCCTTTTCCCCTCTGCTCTTGGCCCCTTGGCCCCTCGGCCCGCCCCCCCCTTCCCCTGGTCACTTGGCCACTGTCGATGGCCCTTGGTCACTTGGCCACTGTTTGGTGATGTGGCGTGATGCCAAGTCTGACCTTCCTGGCGACCATCCCAGGGGACGTGCGGCATGATCGGCAGCGATGACGTGCTTGCCTGCTTCATCGCCGGCAACACCTTCACGTGGGACGACTGGTTCCGACTCGAGACGCTGGACGACTCGCTCCAGCCAACCGTCGACATGCTGCTGAATGTGTCCATCTTCATGTGGTACGGCGCCGTGGCGCCGTGGACGAGCTTCCGCGTCAACGACGTGGTGCCGCTGTACCGGCTCGTGCTGCTCGGCGTGACAGTGCTGCTGCTGCGCCGCCTGCCCTGGATCCTGGCCGTGCACCGCTTCATCCCCCAGATCAAGACCGTCCGCCAGGCCGTCTTCGTCGGCTTCTTCGGCCCCATCGGCGTGTCGGCCGTCTTCTACCTGTACATCACCGTCAACTTCCTCGAGTCGCTCGACGTGGACGGCGAGACGCGCCCGGACGTGGTCGGCCTCGGCGAGACTGTCAACGTGGTCGTCTGGTTCCTCGTCATCTGCAGTGTGGCAAGTCGACCACCCCTTTCTTTTTTTAACCCATTCTCCGTGCCTGGTCTTGGCAATCATGTCCAACACTCTTCCACCACCCTAACAATGGCAACGCTCGAGACAGGTAGTGCACGGCCTGTCCATCCCTGTCGGCAAGCTTGGACTATATCTCCCCGAAACGCTCTCAAGAAGCATCTCACGCGCCCCTTCGGCCGGGTCTGTCAACCAGCCACCCTTCAACCTGGGTAGCAGGATGCCAACGTTGGTGACGGAACCTGCGATGCTGTCCACGAGGCCAGGCACTGCGAACGATGCCACGAGCACGAGCACCACCATCATTGGCAATCACAAGCCCAACCACAGCCCCGGCTTGGCCATAAAAGCGGCGGCCCCACCACCGCCAACCTCGCAGCCCCGGACCGTCCGCAGGATTGGAGGCTCCGTCATCCGCCGGAAGTCGACAAACGAGCTGCTTCCCACGCACGAGCCCGTACTATCGCGGGCACCGATGAACGTGACGGTTCAACCCGGCCCCGCTATCGACCCGGGAGGAGGAGGGTCGGGATGCCAGAGCCCGGCGGCGGACGCGAGCGGGCGCGAGCCCGGGCCGGAGGCAAGATATGGGGATGGGATAGGGGATGTGAGGGAGAGGGAGGCGGTGCGAGAGCCGCAACAGTCTGCCTCGCCGCCGGCCCTGCCGTCATCATCACGGACCATTATATTTGCCGATAAGCCACCGGTCAGATGAAACTGCCCGCCCGCTATCGGTCGATATTTGCGCCGGGTAAAGAGACGGGGGGACAGGCGGTTCCTAGCAGTGCAATTGTACGCAGGCATATGCATATCATGTGGTCACTTTATAGGGAGAGCAACTGGTTTCGTCCAAACATTGCCTTGATGGTTCCAGTATTTAAGAGACCCTTAGCGAGCATGGCAAAGCATGCCTTTGATAGAGTGCCAAAATAAACATGCAGATCCTAGGGTCCGTGCACGCTCACTTACTAACCCTGATTCTGTTATTACTCCGTATAATGTCTTCGAGCTCAGCGAGGTCGGGGGTCTGGGGGGGAACCCCCTGGAAAAAAAAAGGAAAAAGGAGTAAACCCGATTATATTGTTACTGTAGTATCTTCGAGCTCAGCGAGGTCGGGGGTCTGGGGGATACCCCCAGGAAAAGGCCGCTCTACCTTTTAATGTTTTTTTTTTCTTTTTTTTTTTCCTGGGAGTTCCCCCCAGACCCCCGACCTTGCTGAGCTCGAAGATGTTATGATGAGCGGCACACGGACCCTAGGATCTGTATGTTTATTTTGTGAGATTGGCGCTATCGAGCGATCTGGAGAATGATCGGCAGCGAACTTCTTCGGAGGCACAGACGGGAAGGGGAGGGGTAAGCGCGCCGAGGCAAGTCAGCAGCTCCGGGAACACGGCGTCGACTTCCGCTATGAGATGCATGAGTTGGCGGCTTATTTATATTTATCTCTATTTCTATTTGTTTTCAACTTATTTATTTTTATTTGTTTATTTATCGTCGGATACGCAGACGTCGGGCCTTGTTCCGCGGGCCAATCATTGGGTCTTGGACCATGCACAGCGAGCATTCCACGGCGGGGAACAGATAGGAAGGAACCCCGCATAAATGTCTCAACTAGAGAGAGGCCTGAGTCTCTTTTGCCCGTCAAGATGTCAAGATGCTAAGATGTCAAGATGTTAAGACGCCATGCTTGACTTGGCTGCGTGGTAGGTGGTAGGTGGGGTACTGTAGGTAGTGAAGAGGAAAATAACGAGAATGATGACGGATGGTGGATGAAATTGATGACGCTCCCACGGTCCGCCCCATTTGACTTTTGACATTTTGTTTGCCAATGCAATGGGGGGAAAAGGACAAGACAAGAACAGCTGGCGCGACTCGGAGTCTGGTCCTTGTCGTTTCCCTGGGCGCTTAAGTACCTTCAAGTTTTCACGAGTCCCCCGACCCGACGACGCGATGCAATGACCAAGTGAAGCCTGAGATAAGAAGGGGTCGCAGCCGAGGCTAAAGAGATAAGAAGATGTGATGGAAAGCTTAAATTATTAGATTATTAGATAGGGCTGACTGGTCTTTTTAGAGCTTGGCAACTTGTTGATTACCCTTACCCCCCTTACCGCCTTTCGCCTTTATCCGACAATCCTCCGCTTTCCACGACAAAGTGCTACACGCACGCACGCACGCACGTTCAACACGCCCGCGCGCCTGCTCGTCTGCACGTCCGCCCGTGACCCGTCCGCCCGGTCACGCCGGCTCTCGGGCTGACTTGACAGGCCTCCGTTTCACGACGACGACGACGTCTGTCAATCTACAGTAGAACGGGCCTGGGCCCGGAAAGGCCCCATTCGGTCGCTGATGGTCATTACAGCTTCCTCGTTATAATCCCTCCCCCTCTCTCACCTCCCCCCCATCTCGCCTCTCACCCCCCCCTAGCTTCCCGCGGGCAAGCCACCATCATGTCGCCCACCTTCACCAACCCGGGCGCACAGCCCATCATCGCCGGGACCGACGCCAGTTCCATTCCCGGTCTTGCGGACTATGACAACCATTATTCCGCCGAGTTCTTTAACGAGGACGACTCGTTCCCATGGTCGTTCGCCTCCCACGACGCCACCAACTCGGCACAAGATGTCCTTTCAAAGTCTCCGTATCGTCATGAGCCGCCACCCCTTTCGCCTTCCAACTCCCTCGCCAGCTTCCCCGTCGACGTCGGTCCCCCATCTCCAGCCTCCGCCCCCGACTCGATCGACTCGAAGCGGACCTCGCGTTCTGCTCCCGCCAAGCCCGCCTTCGCCCGCCTCAACGGCGCCGCCAACGACGGCGGTTTCATGGTCTCGCAAGATATGGCTCTCAGCGACTCGCCTTGGCCTTCCGAGCCGATAACCACTCCCTCAACCGTCGATCCCTCGGCCATCCAGAGGAGTAGTCCTTTCGACTTCGATCTTTCTGTCGATAGTCAGTCTGTCTTCAACTGCCTGTCTAGCAAAGAGTCTAGTCCTGGCGTCAGCCGACGCCCCTCCTTCGCCCAGCAGAGCTTCTCGTCAAATGCAGGAAACGAATTCATCCCTCGTGACACTGGCCTGAGCTGCACAGTGAGTCTTATCCATGCACGCATCCCCCATCCCATACCCGGCCGCAGACTAGACAGGCAGGCAGTCCTCGCGTGCCGTGCGTGCCCACCGGCGGCCCTGCTAACTCCCATCCGCGAAAGCAGCCCCTCCAGGCCTCGTACGGCGGCCCGATAGCGATTGATGGTGGGGAGCCGTCGCAGCTCCCCATAAGATGTCCCATGGACGACCGGTCTCGAATTTCAGCTTTGCCTTCCCCTTGCTTTGACTTCAACCGGATGGCACAGAATGGCCACATGCAAATGCCGCTTTCGTCCTTTACGTCCACCCCGGCCTGGCCGGGGCTTCCCATGGGCCCTGCGCCAATACCTCGTGGAGCCCTGCCAGCACCAGCACCAGCACCAGCACCAGCGGCACATCTCCCCGTATCCTCGGAGCTTCAGTTCGTCTCTCATGGATTGCCGGCGTGTCGATCCCCCTCATACACCTTTACTGTCTCTCCAGACACGGCCAAGTCTCGGGTTGAGACGCAGATCGACATCACTCTTCACATCTCACCCTTGCCCGCGGGAATCAAGAGACTTCGCTTCCCCCGCCACACCATAAGCAAGGCCAAGCTGCTCGCCAAGCCCCCTGCCGATCCGTCGCCTAACATGCTCGAGCTGCACACAATGCTTGTCTGCACGAGCGCGATGCAAAACGCCGACGTGAGGCGACAAGCGATGCAGCGGGCGTCCTTGGCCGCTCAGCAACCGGGCCCGCAACCGGCTGCGGGTTTCCAACCCCACCAGGACATCAAGCCGCTCGACGGGGGCGAAGTCTTTATCTGCGAGAACTGCATGGCCCGAGAGCGAAAAAGGGCCAACCGGAAGAAAAAGAAGGGGGAAGAGGATGAGGCGACCTGGCAGAAGTATGAGACGCAGAGGGTTGTTGTCTTCAACGCGTTGGAAATCAAGGAATGGCAGCAAGTAGTGAGACAAGGGACACAGGGGACACAGGGGACACAGGGGACTCAAGGAACTCAGGGGACTCCAGGAACTCAAGGGACTTATCCGACCGCTGCCGACGGCGCCGTGGTGGCACCGATGCGCATTGCCTGCTACTGCCGACACGTTGGCGAGAAGAGTGGCTTTCAGGTCATCTTCACTCTCACCGATTGCCGCGGCCACTTTGTGGCTCAGGCCATGTCTGGCTCCATCATGATAACCGACGACCACAAAGCCCCGGCCTGTCCCGCGCCCATACCGGGTGCCATGCTGGACACGTCAGATTCTGCCGGCGCTACCCACATGCTCAACACACCAGTCCCCATTACGGCTGCCCGCGATGCGCAGGCCGGTGGCACCTCTGCGCGCACACTGGTCCCGGCACCTGGCATTTCTGAAATGCATCATCCAGTCAACCGAAATAGCGTGACGGCGGTCTCGTCCCCGGCCGCTGCTCCGCATCCACACTCAGACAGCACCTTCCCAGCAGCGGCGGCCCCGAGTCTTTCCAGGCCAGCTTCGCCCACCAGCCTGCCAGCGCCTTCGAGCAAAAAGCGAAAGCCGAACGGATCGAGCAGGCTCTTCGGCGACCTGGCTATGACCATGACACGGTTGGACACAGACCACCCAAACTCCTCCCCGTCAAGCAACCCAAGCCCTGGTGCAGCAGGTCACAGATCGGCATCAACATCGCCATTCTCGCCCGCAAGGCTCTCTTTCCGGGTCGGACCAGACCGGCCTTTCTCGGCCGGCGGTCAAGACGTGACCAGTCCGCACTCGCTTCCACTGGCCAATGGCTCGCCCCTTGACATAGCCCGGCTGCCAACTGGCCCAAACCGATCGGGAAGTTTTGACAGCGTTGTTGATAACTGGCACATGGTAGCGACACCTGCACACGCAAATAATCATCTTGCTAGCCCTGGCGGGATGGCAACTAGCGCATCAGCGTCCTTCCCGACACTGGTGGCACCAGCCCCCCTGACACAAGCCCTGGTGCCCGGCCTGTTCGCGGCTGCTCCTAATCTGGCAGCGCAAGAACCTGCAACGATTCTCAAAGTCATTCCTGCCGAAGGGCCCAAGAACGGCGGGATCGAGGTTACCATCCTTGGCGCTGGCTTTATGCAGGGCATGGAGATCATGTTTGGGGCCAAGCAGGCCACGACAACCACCTTCTGGGGGCCCACCTCGCTGGTGTGTCTCTTGCCGCCAGCCGAGCAAGGGGGAATAGTGCCGGTGACCCTGAAGCACGAGAAGGGCTTCTCGCCATCAACAACCGTGTTCAGGTACTTTGACGACAACGAGAACCAGCTGATGCGCATGGCTTTCCGCGTCCTCGGAGGCATGTCCGGCAACTATGTAAGCGTGTCTGAAATGGCGCGGCGCATCATCAGCAACGATATGAATTATACCGGCTCGTCCCAAGAAGCGGAGCTAACAGGGGTCAGTTCCATGAGTTTCTCAAGACACGCCGACATGGACTTTGAATCACAGTTGCTCAAGGTGGCCGAGCTCATGGACATGAACGACAGTTCGCGCAAGCCGGAGCTGAACGACACGAGGAGCACCGGCCAAACCATGCTGCACCTGGCATGCGCCCTCGGCCTGCCTCGGTTTGTGGCCTGGCTGTTGGCGCGAGGTGCGAACGCTGAGCCGCGCGACAAGGGAGGATACACACCCCTACACATGGCTGCACTCAACAACCACGTCGATATCGTGCGGCGACTCGTCTCCGGCGGAGCCGACCCAACCCTGCAGACACTATCAGGTCTGACCGCCAAAGATGTCTCGCGCTCGATCGATGTTCATCGTGCCCTGAAGCGAATGCGGCGCCACCCCCGTTCCAGAAGCGGGAGCTCGCATCCCAGCCGTGCTAGCAGTATCAATAGCCTCAGGTCTCTCTGGGAGCCGCTGTCGACCCTGCAGCTGCAGCAGGACGAGGCTCTGGCTGGCGACGTGGCACAGTCGGGTGAAGAGAGCGCCGAGTACACATCCGTGGAGAATGATGAGGTGGTGGCAGAAATGGACGAGTCGGACGCTGGCGAGTCGCTCATCTGGATGAAGCACTGGAAAGGGCAGCCTGATGATCGGACCAAGACTCGTCCAACGAGGGCTACTGGACGGTCGTCGGGTGATAAACATCCAAGCGGTAGCCAAAGCGACCACAGCACCGACAGCTTGGAGCCTCTTGTCCCAGCAGGGACCGGATCCCCGGCAGCCGCCGTCGCAGCCCTGACAGAGCAAATTGCAGCCCACGTGCAGCAGTTCCAACAAAAGTGTCAGCAGACGCTGGCCCTGCACCTTCCGAATTTCCAGAACCTGTCTCACCTAGCCTCCCTGCCACAGATGCCCAACATGCCCAACATGCCCAACATGCCCAACATGCCCAACATGCCCAACATGCCCAACATGCCCAACATACCGCCGCTGCCGGAAAACCAAGCCCTGCAATGGCTGGCGTCCATGGTTCCCAACATTGGCGGTGCTCGCCCCGACACGGCCGACCAGGACCAGGATCAGCACCGGCCATCGGCCAAGGAGCTGCAGAGCCGCTTCTGGGAGACCCTAACCTCGGCTCCGCCGCCTTACGACGAGCTCTACCCCGCAGGGAGGGAGATTCTTGGGGAGGCCGGCACGGCGGACAAGGAAAAGGCTCAGCTGCACGCCCCGGTTACGGCGGCCGCCGCGACTGACGACGGTGTCTACGCCACGACGCGCGCCGAAACGAAGGGAGGGATGAGCAGGCGGGAAGCCAGCCCTACAGCCTCGGTATCATCGTCAGTCCATGCCGATGCCGGCAGCAGCACTCATCACCGCGAGGCCCCTAGCCTCCGCGAGCTGCCCGAGCTCTTGCAAATCGGGCGGAATAACTCGATAACGGTAGAGCAGCGGGAGAATCTCAGGAGGGTACATGCCGAGAGGCTCAAGAAGATTAGGGCCGACAGAAAGCTCTTCTTCGTCTGGGTACGTGCTCGACCCCCCCCCCCCCCCCCCCCCCCCCCCCCCCCCCTCCCCCTTCTTCTACATCTCCCCTTCCCCACACCCAAAAAACAACAACAGAAAGAAGAGAG
>WXYE02253724.1:0-16593 GCA_011319275.2 Echinosphaeria canescens | reverse complement strand
AGGAAAAAACAAGGTTGAAAGGTAGAGCGGCCTTTTTCTGGGGGTTCCCCCCAGACCCCCGACCTCGCTTCGCTCGAAGCTACTGGGTTAGTGAACAAGCGTGTATCCCTAGGATCTACTTGTTTATTTCGTAATCGGCACTGTATGACGATAGACAAAGCGCTGTCCGGACCGGCCTCTTCTTTCCGCCAGGCCAAGCTTCCTAAGCCGTGGCTTTCTGGGCAGTCACAGAGGAAGCACTTGGTAACACGGGCTGCCACAGGAAGGCAAGAGGGCAAACATGCCAAGAAGACTTCTCAGGGGCTACTGTTGCCACCGCCGGGGAACTTGCTCTTGCTTAGCCCACGTTGACCAGCTTAGATTCTTTGCTCGCCTTGTCCATCTCCGAACAAACTACCCCGGACGGCTCTTCACCTCGACCGTGGGAGTGAAGCTAACAGTGTGATCTGTACCTGTTCCAACCTATCGACGCCCTGTTTATGTCCCATACCCTGAAGAATAGGGGCCGGGGCAGGGGACGTCTTCACTCACGATAGACTCGCTCTGCGACCCCGAGACGCTGCCATAGCACCATCCTTTTTCCCATTGTGGGAACTCTTCTCCCCGTCTAATGGTGGTACCACGTCGCTCCAAGTCCAGGCCTCTGTTCGAGCTTCCGATCACTCTCTCTAATTGTCGCCCTCACAACTCGGGCCGCCCGATTGCTACATCTTCGCCCAAGGCAGTGGTGGCACGAAGATGGTGTGCTGTCTCATATGAACAGATACAGTCAGACATCAAGCGGCCCTTTGCCTCATGACCCAGACCGGGAGGCAAGACGCCCGAGTGTCTGGATGGAGGCTAGCGCCCGTTCCATGCAGATATTGAGCCTTCCTCTGACTACCACAAGACTGGTAATGGTTTTCTTTTCTTTTTTCTTTTTTTCCTTCAACCTCTGGCAAATTGGGACCCGGAGCAAAAGTTTCTTCGGCGGTCCGGAGAAGCAAGCATCAGAGAAGATATTGCCTGTAGCAGTGTTGCTGGGATCCTTTTTAAAACTTGGGGCGGAAACGGGTAACCCATCGATACGAACCGTGATCGTGAGAAGCCGGCCTCGGCTTCCTAGGTGCCCTGTTGACAGCAACTCTACATACCGTCTAACATATCCAAGCAGTCACAATACCTTTTTAATTTCACGGCACAGCACATGGGTGTGGCGAGGGTAAGGCGTTATTACCAAGTTACAAAGAGACAACGCACAGAACGAGAAGGCCTGCCACCCTACACTCGCCCTTGCCCTCGCCCTTGCCCTTGCCCTTGCCCCCCTCTCACACTAGGATCCCCCATCGACCTATCGACGTCTTGATGCCGGCATGCCGTACGACACACCACCTTCCCCGGAGGCCCGTCATACTCTGCGCGAAGAAGCAAAGGCCCGACTTGGTGTAACCGCGTCTACGGCCTCGTACATTAGACATCGTTGTTTATTGATTGGTTGGAGGAAAAGAGGCCTATAAGAGGTAGCGCGTTTGGGGGGGGGGGGGGCTAGAGGGGGGGGTGGAGACTGCCTTACTCGTGCGTGTCTGATAGAGTCGAGTTATCGGTATATGGAGGAAGGTGGCGGGGAGCTGAGAGCAGAGTTAAGAAGGTTGAGTTTCGACAGGTTGTATAGTGAGGAGGTTGTTGCTAGTGCTGCTGCCGCAGCTGTTGTTGGCATTGTTTTTATTGTTGTACAGTTATTTCTATTGTTGTTGTTGTTGTCGTTGTTGTCGTTGATGCTGCTGCTGCTGCTGTTGTTGTTGTCGTTATTGTTGTTGCTGTTGTCCTATGAAGCTGGTGACATACACAGAGGTGATGCTATCCTGCGGTGACACTTCGGTCATGGCACTAGTGGATTTACCAGGATAGGTTTCAGCAAAAGGCCACTCACTACTGACGTGTTCCGTATAAGGGAAGCATGAGCGAGGAAACCCAGGAGCGTGAGAGATACGGCACAAGCCCGTGTGTGTGCCTTGCTTTAGCGGCCAACCGTTCAGCTCCACGACTGGCCTGACCCTCGTATCGACCGCAAGCGGGCTGGCAGACGTTCCTCCAGACCTGCCTAGACCAAGCCATACATGATGATGGGGACATGTCAGACGATAGTCCCCGCGCCCCCCCCCTTCTTTTTCTAAGTCCAGTCCTAAAGTTCGTATTCTGCCCGCCCTAGGCGAGGAGGGGTCTAAGGCGACGAAGGTGCCGGTTGGATAGACGATAGGTACGGTGCCAAACAAAAGAAACATACAGATCCTATGGTCTAAACACGCTTATTTACTAGGGCCGATTATACCATTACTATAATATCTTCGAGCGGAGCGAGGTCGGGGGTCTGGGGGGTACCCCCAGGAAAAAGAAGGTTAAGAGGTAGACCGGCCTTTTCCTGGGGGTTCCGCCCAGACCCCCGAACTCGCTCCGCTCGAAGATGCTGTAGTAATAATATAATCGGTTAGTAAATGAGCGTGGACGGACCCTTGAATCTACATGTTAATTTTGTGACCGGCACTGTATCTAGGACAGACCGAACGGTTCGGTATCCAAGACGAGTCAAGTCTCCGAACAGACTGCATACATACCCCCCCAACATCCCCGTACCGGAAGGCAACATGGACTCGCGCAAGACGGGTACACGCCTGCCTGTGCTTGCGCATGGAGCCGCCGAACCGAAGCGGTTGTCGGTCCTCCTTCCGACTTTCTTCGCCTCTCGGGTCCCGAATGGGCAGAAAGTCGGGGCTTTCTGCCGCCTCGGGACGAATGGGCAATCTAGTTCTCACATCCGAGGGGGGGAAGTGGGCATGGTCGCAGGAGAGGACAACGGTGGACGATGGTTGAGGCGATAAGAAAAGGGTGAAAGCTTGTGTAAACGGTTGGAGCCAATATGTAGACGGCTATCTTGTGTCAGTACCTTGTTAAATGCTGGACAGGCGGCTTTCTTCGGGTAGAAAAGGAAGGGGGGGGGGGCGTGGGTGTGTTGTGGGTGGGGGGGTTAAGAATGAACACGTATCAGGCATAGGGGGGGAGGGGGGGGGATACATAACTCGAACAGGCTGGGCGATGGCAACGCACGAGGTCGGATACGTGCAAAATACACACCCCCTCGCTGGCGTTTCTTCACCCCCAGCTGACCCCCTCGCGCCACAGGGGCGTCCAGGCAAGGCGATTTTCTGCGTTGAGTGTGCGTAATTCTATCGTCACGGCAGTGTCCCCTGAGGAAGTTTGTCACGTCGTGGTAGGTAAGTGAAGGGATCGTCACAGGGGATATCACTACCACTGCCAAGAAAGCCTACTCTTTTTTTTTTTCAGGCGCGGGTAGGAGGGGGGATTTTAAAGAATGTGTCTATCCTTAGAAGGGCGAGAATCAAAAATCTTAAATACCCGAGGCCTAGGTGAGTTCTGATCACAGTACCCCGTGGACGGTGGGACTGAAGGACTGAAGGACTGTGACAGTCTGGCGCAGTTTAAAGGATAGCTGGATACAAATCCATCTACTATTACCGTTGAACTCTGTTGAACTCTGCCATATTCCTCGACGATTCGAGTAGCGCCAGGCCTTGCCATGAGGCGCGCGCCCCTTTTCCTGCGGCATAGCTGTATGATACCCAACCCAGGCATCACCACGTGTACCATTCCATGCCAACGGCGTGCCTCCCGACACACCACACAACCGAGTGGCAGATTCCCAGCCCCTCCCCCCCCGGTCCTCGAGACTCAAGCAGAGCGACCGACCCGGGTAGGTATGCGGGCACACAGTGGCGTGTCGTAACCGGCTTGGCCACATACAACAGGCCCGCGATGCGGCGGTATCTCAAGCAGATATATCTATAAGCTTTCGTGATTCTGGGTCATGTGCTTCTGTCTCGGACTTGTCAGATCCATCTTTCGTCCTGGACCACCTTGGATCGTCCATCGCAGGCGTGTCACCAGTCTGGAAAGGACGACCGAGTGAGTGGCAGTATCTCCACCGACGCCCCTCGCGCCGTACTGGTGATTTCAGAGGTGTAAACAAGAAACTGGTTGGTCATTCTGAGAGCCCCCCCGATCTCCTTGTTGACTTGACTTGTTGCCTGACTGACAGTAAAGGCGCTTGAACCTGCTTTCTCAACATGGCCTGGCAACCACGTCAGCAAGCACCGACTCTTGTCGGCATTGCAAACCGGCCGCTCCAAGCTTTGCCTTGAAACGGTGGCACGCAGGCAGCACACCAACTCTGGCTCGTAGAGCCGACCTCGGTACCTGACAGGGAGCAGGAAGGGCGCTGCGAGCATCATTCCACGGTCTGAGAATCCACAATGCGCCTCCACGTCCGTCGAGAAATGAAGGAAGAAAAAGCAGAGCTCTCAAGACTTACATCCAAACATACCTACAGTGCCAATCACAAAATAAACATACAGTTCCCTCACCTCCCCTGGGGTCCGTACACGCCCATTTACCAACCCCCTATACCTTCCGTAACATTTAGGTACTTATACGTTAACAACTCTACTTCGAGCGAAGCGTGGCTGGGGGTCTGGGGGGAACCCCCAGAAAAAAAAAAAGTTCAAAGGTAGAGCATCCTTTTCCTGGGGGTACCCCCCAGACCCCCGATTTCGCTTCGCTCGAAGAGATCATAGCAATATTACAATCGGGGTCAGTAAATGAGCGTGTACGGACCCTAGGATCGATGAGGATCTGCATGTTATTCTGTGATTGGCACTGTATAGTCACGGAAACGACTTTGCAAGGCCATGAATTTGCCGGTGCGTGGGAGCTGTCGGGGGTCGACGAGTTTTCGACTCTCTGGCTCCATCAGCCCCCTTCCACAAAACGACGGCTTGATTCAAGCCTCCTCGGTCAAAGCGCCCACAAGGTCTCGTGTCCGCGTGGACTGGCTGCAAGGGACGACGAAGAAAAGCTTGGGGATCGATCGGGCCTGGGTCGCGGCTGTCCTGGCCTCCTTTACGTCCTTGCCAAGTATTCAGGTGGGCTGACCGCTGGGAGGGGTTGGGAATTTCAAATCGCAGAGTTGATGACACCGAAGGCAGCCCTTGTAGGCTTAGACAGGCCTATGCTATCACAGCACATCCGCTGCTGTAACGCAAGCATCCTCTTCGATCGCCTCATGGAAAAACAGCCTCAACCTCGGCCTCGGCGACCAGAAGCCTGTGTGGCAGTTACATACCGTCCGGCGTTCTTGTCGTGTGTCGAAACGAAGACGACATGTTTAGGCGGAGGCGGCATGCTCTTGATCACGCTAGGCAAGCAGCGCAGGGCTGGTCGGTTGGCCTCAAGAAAGGACACGTCCTTTCCGCTCAACGATCTGAAGGAGAGGACAGGGCTCTCTTCGGGTCTCTGGTGCGTCACCCTTTCGCGGTCGACAACGACGACAGTAGCTCCGGCATCATATTGGTGAGCGAGCGTCCTAGCCAGACATTGCCGAGAGATTGTGGCCACTGACGGGGAATGCCCAGGGTGCCGAATAGCCAGATGGACGTGTCTCAATACAGGCATTGCTGGCGACGCCCTGGTACTGGCACTGTAGTACCTCTGAGTCCTTGGCGCAAGTGGCCCGAAGTCGCGGTCCCAAACGCCTGAGACGAGTAAATGTGGCCTCAGAAGCTCGGGTCGACTCGGTCCGTCCGGTCTGCCAAAGAGTTCACTTCGGATGGGCGACATTGGCCAAGCGGCGCCCGCTATTCTCAAGCGATGGGGATGGTAGCTGCCAAGGAGCCCGCCATGTCAGCATGGCAGGATCTGACTCCATCATCGTCAGGATTGCGAGGGCCTAATTACAATTAGAAGGCCCACGATCATCTCAGTCTGTCTTATGACGAGCAGGTTGTGGGTGCGTGCGCGCGTGCGCGCCCTGGCCGAGGAATATTAATATGGCTCGTCGCCGTTTGCCACCTCTCATCTCTTCAACAGGCCGAGCACCATCTTTGGAGCATTGGAAACTTCTGGTCGACGGCAGCCTTGGCCCCAAGCCGCCTCACACATGCGGCAACCACTTGCAGTACCATAATGCCGCGACTGGACGGATGGGTCACATTGATATTTAATTAGCTTTCGCGGCCACGCACCCGCGCATTCACGCATCCCGCATCCACGCATCCACACATCCACGCATCAACGCATCAATGCAGCTATCTCAGGGCCCCGTCAAAGCCTTGATCGGCTGGAAGAGGAATGACGTGAGCGGCCTAGTCACGGTGAGCCATGGGGCAATTGGAGCGACAGACGCTGACCAAGCTGTTTCGTTGAAGGCTGTTTCGGATAAAAAAGGAAGGGGCGGCCGAGTTGGCCAGGTCAGGTCAAGTGTCAAGTCTGCCAACACGAACCCACCGAGGTTGGGGTCGCTGCGTATGGCTCGCTGCGTATGGAGTGTGGTCAAGTACAGTACGTACATACAATACATACGACGTAGGAAAAGGCGGGGATACTGGCAGGCCGCGACGGTGAATCCCAATCCCAACGATGAGACCCTAATGAGGAGACTGATACAGATAGGGATGAAGGATGGGTGATGCTGATGCCGATGCAACGGTACTGTGTCTCTGCAGAAGATGCCAGTGGTGGTCACATCTCACGGAGTCGTGACGGAAGCGAGCAACAAGCCGTTGGCTGAGGTTTGTTGGTGGCTAGGCCGGTTCGGGCGATATAAGTGGGTCCATAACTCGATACTATGTAGTAGTACGCAGGATAAGCCTGGACGATGAGAAGGCGAGACCGAGTGCCGAACAAGGGAGCAGCGCAGCAGAGTCGTTGATTGCAAGACCCAGCCGCCTCACTGATCATGACCCAAGCAAAGTTTTCTACCAAGCCCGATCATTGTTCCGGAGCGCCCCCATCCTGCTCCATTCCTCTCTTTTCTCTCCCACTCTCCCACCCTGAAATGCATCCGTGCCGGTTCCCATCGGCCTCACCACCACCAACATCACCACCACCATTATTTCCCATCACCACCTCTGCCGACGCTGCCGATGCTACCAACTCTTCCGACGGTGCCGGCGCGATCAAATACCCACCACTGTCATCCATTGCGGCCGCCTCTGCACGCCACGCAAGGCGCGGCTCGCCTGCTTTCTTGTCCTGTTGCCCACCAAGCAAGCAAGCACGCCTGCAGTCAGTCCTTGGCGACCTTCAAGTGCTGAGCGAATAAAATAGAAAAAAGAAAAAAAAAAAACATAGCCAGCCGCCGTTTCGCCCACACTCAGGCACACGGCTGCCAGTGTGTCCAGGTCACGGCTCCAAACTAATCCGTAGGTCAAAGCATCCATAAGCCCCTTCAAACCCCAAATGCCTTCCACCTCCTTCCGACCTTTTCCACACCTCTCTTCCACCATTTCTGCCTACACCCATCCTGTGCACAAACACCAGGCCAGCCCTCACCATTCTCGTCCCTTCGTCGCCTCGTCCACCATTGCCAACAGAAATCTTCGACGCCAAAACAAACTGGCCGTCTCCCGTCTCCCGTCCCCCATCTCTCATCTCCCATCTCCTGTTTCGGCCGCCTTGGGCCACAGCAGTTGCCGCGCAATTCCCTGCTGACAATTTACGCAGTCGGGCCTTGTAATCGTGACAGCCATCTTTCGCTCGGCCTGCACACCATGGCAGGGTCCAAGAACACCTCCGCGGCCAAGGACCGGCGCAAGTCTGGGGCCACGGCAGCCTCGACACCTGCGACCGGTGCATCGAGCCCCGTGTCCAAGACGGCCAACAGCCTGGTTGTCAAGCTCAAGGCCGATCCTCTCAAGCTACGAGCCATATGGATGGAAGCCGACTCGGTAAAAGATGAGGCCAGCTCCGACAAGGAAACCAAGAACGCTTCGCCAGCCCCTTCGGCAATTCTGCCGGCCAACCCTAACTCGACCGCCATGGATAATGCGTCCGACTCCAATTCGCAGACTCCGGCAGCCGTCACCACCCCCGGGCCTGCCTCTCAGTCGTCCATGGGCCCGCCTATCGAGAGCTCCAAGAACAAGAAAGGCTCCAAGAGGTCGGCAGCGGCAGCCGGATTGAACGGCGACTCCAAATCACGCTCCAAACCGGGTCCTAAGAAGAGGCAAAAGACGTGAGTGATAACCCTCCCTCCTTCCCTCTCCTGTCCAATGTCCTGCCCACCTCTAGCTAGAGACTAATCTGGTGTTATGTGTAGGGACGACGGACCGGCCGATGCTGGCCGTACTAATGGGGCTGGCGCACACAAGCTCGGTCCCCGGGCCAACCAGGGCGCCATCAACGCTTGCTTGCGGGCACTTGATCGATCTGGGACACCGTGCAGGAAGTGGACGAAAGGCAACTTTACGCTCAAGACCTTCACCGGAGCGAGCTGGCAGATTGGGCGTTGGAGGGCACCGCCAAAGCCCAGACCGGTGGAAGTACCCTCCGCCAGCGACTCGACTGTTGTGTCTGCCGAGGGAAGCAACAAGGAGAACAACACGGCAAAGGACAAGACGAGCCGGATCAAGAGCGAAAACAACAGCGTCGTCAACGGCAGCATCGTCAACTGGGGCCCGGTCAACGGCTCACATGACGTGGAGATGCCGAGTGCTGCCCACAGTGCTGCCCCCAGTGCTGCCCCCAGTGTCGCGGCCGCCCCGTCGCCGGCGTCTGCGGCTATTGCAGCTGCTTCATGATGATTAGGCCTCTGCTGTTGGTTGATGGTACCGCATGACCACATTACCACCTTACCAGCATACCACATTACTGCCACAATACCAGTTACTTGGCATGCATGATTGGCCGGAACTGTCTGGCCGAGCATGGATTTCTCACGAGCTTCGATCAATGAGGACTTGAAGGGATGGCGTTCTTGGTTCGCATGCCGGAAAAAATGGCGTTTGAGGGTTTCCTAGCATGCCATGCGCACACGGGATGGTCCACGGTGGCTGGACTTGTTGTTGTTGTTGTTGTTGTTGTTGTGGTTGTTGTTGTTGTGTTCGTTGTTATGTGGGAACAGGAATCTGGCGACTACTTCTAGGCGTTATGGATGGCTTCCTGGCTCGGTTTGGCACCATTACTCTCACACAGACATAGGAACTATAATCTCCTGTATTTTTTTTTTTTTTTTTTTTATCTCGTGGTGATGTGCAATTCTTGGGGCATGTCGGTGGGCTTGTTCGCAACTGCCAGTGTAAAGTAGAAGAGGAACGGGCAAGGGGGCTGGGTCATTTGACTGTGGTTTACTTGTGGCCCGACAACTAGTCCAAGCCATGGCACTGAAGCTGAGCCAAAGGCCAAGTTTACCTTTTTGCCTGCATCGAGGCTGCGTGCCGATGCAAGCCATCCACCATAACCACAACCACCTGCATCATCGCCAACCGCAATACAGAGTCGTGAGCCGTGCTAGACAAGTTCGCGCGACGGGATGAAACCAAGCTAATCCACATTCGAGCGCACTCTTACGAAATGATCAATAGAGCTACATGGCATGGCGTCTTTATTGATCGACGTATGATTGCACGGCAGGAGCGATGGACGAAGACACCTTGAATCGGCTCCAACAGGGAAGCAACGAACGTCGTGCTGCCTGACCGCGACTTCCTGCAACCGAACCTTCGTTCGAGCCACGCAAGGCAGCTTGCCAGCTTGCTCGCGAGTTTTGAGCTGGCAGGCTCGCAGGCAACGGAAGTAAGCAAACGCCACTTTATGCAATAAACGAATGCATACGTAATCTACCTGTCAATTTCCCTGTAAAACTAACACTAAGAAAATACTCGTCTTCTCTTGTTCCTTTTTTTCTCTCTTAATAACTACAGGCCCATTTGATTTACTCTTTCTGCCTTTCGAGGAGCTTGCGACGAGGCCGGGCGGTCTGGGGGGGACCCCCCAGGAATTATTACTACCTGAGGATATTTCCTGGGGGCCCCCCCCAGACCGCTCGGCCTCGTCGCAAGCTCCTCGAAAGGCAGAAAGCCTTCTATTATAATCTCGGTTTTTTCTTCCCTACGATAGTTATTGAGGTATCATAAAAAATAGATTGTGGTGGTTGGACTGCATTCGCTTACTTCCACTGGCAGACTATCAAGGAAGGAGCAACCAAGCAACTGAGACTGGTGTTTTTACACGCAGTATTTTACACGTAGTAGTATCTAATACTAATAGAAAGAGTCGGTTCGAATCGGAAACTTGCTCGGAAACTTGCATGTGCACCTGCCTCCCGCAGCAGGCGAGCCACCTTGGTTTGATAACTTTGGAATCAGTGCGTGCATGTCTATTTGCATTACATTAATGCAATGTAATGCAATGCAAAAGACAAAAGAAAAAGGCAAGCTTGATCGCTCCCGGGAGAAGGACGGCCATTGTACAGTATGAGGCCAGCCTTTGAACTACAAGTGGTTGCCCACCCGTGCTGGCTGCTTACGTATTACTCAACTTACGTAGTACCGCTACTATAGTGTCAATCATAAAACATGTAATCCTAGGGTCCGTACATGCTCATTTACTAACCGATTATATTATTACTCTAGTACCTTCGAGCGAAGCGAGGTCGGGGGTCTGGGGGGTACCCCCAGGAAAAGACAGTTTAAAAGGTCAAAAGGTAAGAGCGGCCTTTTCCTGGGGGTATCCCCAAGACCCCCGACCTCGCTGCGCTCGAAGATAAAAGCAATAAGTAATAGGACAATCGGGGTTAGTAATAAATGAGCGTGTACGTACTGAAGCAGCAGCACGTGACTGCATGGTTTTTACTCCGAGCCCGTCCCACGCCACTACTCAACCCTCGGCAGTGGGCCCCGATTTCAACTACACATCCTCACCAGAAGCCGACCTCTCTCTCCCCATCCCTCTCTCTATTCTTTGTCTTCCCGACCCCCCTCCCATTGAGAAATCGAGTGTGCCATTGTTTGACTTGTCTTGATTAAACCCCGCCATTGCCATCTTCCCTTATCACACACTCACTATTGAACGGATGACGAAGAAGCATCTCCCAGAGCCATAAAAGCCACCTCCGGCCTCAGCCAATCTATCCATCTATCCATCCCGCAGCACATCCCCCGCCTTGCCACCACAGCGCTATATCCGCCCCGCCGATTTCGACACAACGCCATTCCCATCTTCTCGACAGCCCGCCTATCGGGCTTGTCGAGACTAGTGCCCCCCACGTCATGACGAGCCCGTTCCAGCGCCGGTCCGCGAGCTTTCTGAGCGACGGCTCCTTTTCACCTGTTGGCACTGGTCAGGGCCAGCAGCAACAACAGCAGCAGCAGCAGCAGCAGCAGCAGCAGCAAACGCAACAGCAGCAGCCGCAACCGCAACAACAACGGCAACCGCAACAACAGCCACAACAGCAACCACAGCAACGCCGCATTTCGGGATATACATCCGCCCTGGCTGGCCCTGGCGTCGGTGGTCCTGAGCTATTTCGGGCCTCTCCCCAGAACCCTGGTGCCTTCGTACACATTCTGAACCCGGCACCCGGCAGCGAGGGTGCTAGCTTGTACAGCGGTATATACCGATCGCCAGGGATCATGCCATTGACGTCCTTGGCTGCTGGGAATGGGACAGAAACCGGCCCCGCTCGAGCAGACGGCGACGGCGGAGCAGGAGGCGCTGCGGCTACCGCGGGTCATGGTTCGCAGTTGGCCGCGCGAAACGCCAACGCAAGCGAACTCCCGTGGTTCTCGCGTGCCTTCCAATTCCATATGAACAAGGACGTCACCCCTCCGTGGACCATGCCAGTGAGCGATCAAGGCAGTTCCACACCATTCATCACCAGTAGCGGCTTCATGGCCCCCTCGTATCTGAAGGGCTCGACCTATCTCCAAGATCTATGGGTCGCACATTGGTCGCGGATGGCCGCCGACCGCGCCGCCGGTGCTGACGTAAAGGGCATGGGATTCGGCATGATGGGTATGCACGGATCCCAGACCGTCGTCACCGGCCTGCCCAACGCCGGAAACAACCACGCGTACCACAGCGCGGCAAAGCTGCCCTCGGGAATGGCCACACATCGCGGCGTGGCCTTTGAACTGGTGGAGAAGCTCCCGGGCCAGGGAACCCAGGCTGCCCTGAACTCGAATTCGGTCTCGGACGGCAGGAAAAAGAGGAAAGAGGCCGACGACAAGGATCCCGTGAACCCGTTACCGGCCCGGTGGAACCGTGACGACAAAGAGGCCGCCCTCGACGTATTCGGCGGAGGCTACGAGGTCAAGTACATGGGGAGACCAGGCTCCGATAACGAGACGGCTCTGGTCCGCGCCGACACCTTCATGCCCACGCAGTGTGGCATATACTATTTCGAAGTGCGGATACTGTCGGGCAACGTTTCAAGCAAGAAGCGAGAAGAGTAAGTTTCCGACGGGCAATTGGCCAACGTTGTGTGTGTGTGTGTGTGTGTGTGTGTGTGTCAAATCCAGCCAGGGCGGCGCACTCTCGATAGCAGAACAGAACCTTTGTCTTTGCTGACGCGCAGTGTTTTTCCTGGCGGACAGTCGAACGACCATCGGTATCGGCTTCTGCAGCAAGACCACATCATTGGCACGAGCACCCGGCTGGGAGCCAGATTCGTGGGGCTTTCACGGCGACGACGGCCAGATCTTCGACGGCCAGAGTGTGGGTAAACCATACGGGCCCAAGTTTGGACCCGAGGACACGGTCGGCTGTCTGGTCAACTTTCGTTTGGGACATGCCTTGTTCACGAGGAATGGCCAGGATTTAGGTGCGATCTGCTCTTGCGTCCCACCTTTTCCTCCTGCCTCCTGCCTCATACCTGCTGCTGCCTGTTGCCTGCTGCATGCTGCATGCTGCCTGTCTCAGTGTGCTGTGACAAAAAAAACACCTCTCAGTGCTCCTGCGGTCCGGACGCCCTTGGACCTGATCGCACCTTCCAGATGTGCATTACTGCTTGCTGGGGCAGGCGGGCCATACGGTCGGGCGGCCACAGCAAGGCCACCAACGTAACGAACAAGCCAGGGCTAGGCTAATCTTTGCACTCTTGCACAGGAGTTGCATTTCGAAGCGTCAGCTTCAAGAGCGCCAAAACCGAACTATATCCTGTCGTCGGGCTGAAGAAGCCTGGAGAGCACGTTTGGGTCAACTTTGGCCAGGCGCCCTTCATGTTTGACATCGACGGGTACATGAAGGTACGGTCTTTCCCGTTTCTTCTTACTCGCAGTGGGATCCCACAAATTGCCGCATCTCCTTGGCGAGCCTTCTGTCCAAAATGCCATGTTGTTGGCTTGCTCGAGGAAGCCCCGACACACGCCCGGTGGACCAAGCTCATCTGCGGTCCGGTACAAGAGAAAGAAAGAAGCAAAAGAAAGAGAGAGAGAGAGAGAGAGAGAGAGAGAGAGAGAGAGAGAGAGAGAGAGAGAGAGAGAGAGAGAGAGAGCGCCACAGGAGATCATGGCTTAGCTTACTTACTGCTGCAATTTTCACGTACCGCGAAAGCCACGTGGGAGCTGCAGCTTCAAATTCCACTCTTCTCTACCCTGCACTGGACTTTTCAGGCTAACATCAGGTCTCATCTACAGAGGCAGAAGAAAATGGTTTTCGAACACATTAGGAAAACCGACACCTCCAGGCTCGCACCGCCACTGAAGGAGACGGAGCTCCTTCAGCAACTGGTAGGATAGCCCAGCATGTCCCTCTGAGTACTTGCGCTGTTGCTGACACGATTTCGGTGACGCAGGTCCTTCAATTCTTGCAGCACGAGGGCTATGTGGACACGGCCCGGACTTTCGCGGAAGAGATCTATGATGAGAAGAAGGCACTGAGCCTTGATCCCAGCGCCGAGATCGAGGGCATCAACATTAAGGACGACGAGGACGCTAACAAGCGTCAGCGCATCCGAAAAGCCATCCTAGAAGGTGACATCGACAGTGCGCTCGAGTACACCAACAAGTATTACCCAGCCGTTCTCATGGAAAATGAGCATGTCTATTTCCGCCTCCGCTGTCGCAAATTTGTTGAGATGATCCGCCGGGAGGCTGAACTCAACCTACTCCTGGACAAGAAAGCTGGACATGGATCAGGTGCCGCAGCTAAGAACCCGCTGGCCATGCCCCTTGACGATGAGGACATGTTGGACGGCATGGACGGAAACGGCTTCAATCCGAGGACTGCGACCCGGGACCCTTACGACATGGATGACCACATGATGGATGACGACGAGGATGCTTGGGAAGGCGGAGCTGAGGTCGGCGTCGAGCAGACGAATGCTGGAGGCGTCAGCAAGCTCTCGCAGGAGGCGCTCAGCTACGGCATTGAGCTGCGGGCCGAGTTCGCGTCGGATCCGCGACGCGATGTGTCCAGACACCTCGATGAGATCTTCGCCCTTATCGCATACCCGAATCCACTCATGGTTAAGGAGGTGGCCCCCCTGCTCAACCGAGGAGGCCGGCTCACGGTTGCAGAGGAGCTGAACTCGGCGATCTTGAGTAAGCTGATTTCACCGACCCTTTCCCTTTCAACTCCTTCCCTTCTCTCCTCTTCTCTCCTCTTCTCTGGGTCGGCCGCCAGCTGTCGTCTTTAGTGCGCCGTGATACGATAGAGTCGTCAGTATGCGGGACAAGGCTAACTAGATGCCTAAAAAGCGTCTCTCGGCAAATCGTCTCGAGCGTCACTTGAGAATATTTATGCGCAGACATGTGTCCTTCTCGAAGATCTGCGGCAAGACGGCGGGGACGGGGCGTTTGTGACGGTGCAAGATGTCATAGACGACATTCCCAGGTATGCCCTGCTCTAGAAGGACGGGGAATGGTTCCGGAAGTTTCTTGCACAATGGGGAATATCTGTTCAGTCGGAATCAGAAATTCTCTGCTAGCTGTGCTGGACCCCCCAGCTCCACGTTCCCCTGTTTTTGTGTCCTTGCCACGCCATCCCTTCGCTCTTTTCTTTTTCCTCTTTTTTTTTCTTTTTTTCTTTTTCTTTTTTTCTTTCCGATTCCAATCTGCCGATACGAGCAAAACAACAAAGCTATCATCATCATCATCATCATCATCATCATCTGAAACGGCGTTCTCCGTACGGTGGAGCGGTTTGCCCCTTTCCCCCTTTCCCGGCTGGGTTCCCAAGACGAACATGACACTATTCGTTCGGACTCGCGAACACACATCACATGAACCAGCCCCATCAAGGAACCCCATCCCCCCCTCCCTCTTGTCCATAGTACTTCTAATTGTAGATTTCGATGCAGCGAATACCCCCGCTTAGGGGGAGATGGGCCGAGGGTGGGCAGGCGAGATCATGGACAGGCGAGAAGAAACAAGAGTAGAACAAGGATAGGCAAGCGGTGGATTAACGAGAGACCCGAGGCAAAGATGGGGGGGGGGTTTCACCACCAAGCAACACGAATTTATCACAACCGCTTGGGTGGAAGAGCACGTGTACGGATGATGGAGATATTCCTGATTGTGTCCCCCCGTGCCCAGGGTTTTCCTACCTCGCTTCCCTCCTCGCTTCCTATTTCTGGCGCTGCCGGCATGTCACCCCTAACCTCTTCCTAGCCTCTTTGCGCAGCGAAAAAGTCCAGCCAGGGAAAGGTCCAAACACAACAGGCACCAATTATGAAATGCGATTTCTATCGCCGAAGGCGAGTGGGGAATCCGAGTGTGCCTTTATTTGTTATGTGTATTCTCTTATGTCTTATGCAGGGCAGGCGAAGGGAGGGGGGGGGGGGAACGGAGGGCTTGAAGCTAGAATGTAAGGGGCCGTTTGGCTAACCGAGGTAACACGGAGAAAGGTACAAGGCAGATGCGCGACGTTGGACCATAATAAGAGAGATGACTGTGACATGATTGCAGCTGCAATTCCCGGTGCCCTTTTTTCTTTTCTTTTTCTTTTCTTTTTTCTTTACTTTGGTTCAAAGGCTCGCGCACAGGGTTCTACCTTTTCTACTACAGTGCCAATCCGAAAATAAACATGCAGATTCTAGGGTCTGCGCACGCTCATTTACTAATTCCGATTATACTCTTCGAGCGAAGCGAGGTTGGGGGTCTGGGGAGAACCCCCCGAAAAAGGACGTTCTCCCTTTTAACCTTGTTTTTTTCCTAGGGGTTCTCCCCAGACCCCCGACCTCGCTTCGCCCGAAGAGTATAATCGGGGTTAGTAAATGAGCGTGCGCGGACCTTCGGATCTGCATGTTTATTTTGTGATTGGTATTGTACGTTGGCGCCCGATCTCATCACGACGGGAGTAATCAAGGTAGCACATTTTAGAAGAAGAGCTTTCTGAAAAGCCGGCTTGGCCTGCAGGGTAGACAAAGACTTGGTTGGCCTGAACCTCACGGGCGTCTCTGTTTTGCAGCCTCGTCTGGCCAGAGCATCTCCAGCAAGCGCCATCTGTGTCTTGCCAGCTCGCCTGAGCCAGCCTTCCGGACCATGACACCCAACAGGTCGGCGTCATGGCCGGCGCCGTCTGCGGTGTCCCCGTCACCATCGTACCTCCTGCTCATGAACCGCACCGCCAGGTCGGTGTAGGCAAACACCTCGGCGTCAAACTCACCGGGCCGCTCGGCGTCCATAAACCATTCCGTGCTGCTCTCCTCCAGCAGGGCGGCCAGCGCGTCCAGCGCCTCCCGGGCCTCCCGCATGAGCCGCCTACGCACCCTGGACTCCAGGTCGCCCGCGTCGTCCGGGCTCCAAGCTCCCGCCCCTCCGCTAG
>WXYE02253523.1:0-16615 GCA_011319275.2 Echinosphaeria canescens | reverse complement strand
GTTAGGGCCAGCCTGGTTCGGGTTCCGATAGCCGGTCGGGGCGCCATCGTCGGGTTCGTCCTCGTTAACGTTGATGAGCTGAAGGATGAGCGGGCGGCGGGTGACGATGCCACTACCACGGGGCAGGAAGTCGCGGCCGACGATGTTCTCGAGGACGGATGATTTGCCGGCCGACTGGGAGCCGACGACGACCTGCGAGACAGAAGGGGGATGAGGGTGAGCAGGGGTGGCACGCAAGAGACAAGAAGCGGATGACGGGGGGGGCGGGAGAGGACGGGGGGTACGGAAACACAGCGGGACACACAATCTGCGGCAGGTCGAGAGAATCGTTGCCAATGGTGTTGAAGACCAAGTCTTGCAGCTTGTTGACGGTCCCCAAAAGATCATCACCGAGCGCAGCCATGGTGGTGGTTTGGATTCTCGATTTCTCGATCGGGCGGGTGTCAAGGCTTCAATGGTCAACGCGCCGGCGATGGTGTTGAGGCATGGACGATGGGTATAATAAAAGGGAGCAGAGGAAATTTGATATATCTTGCACACTCTCTGCTTGAAGGCCCGTATCGAGGCTCAGGTCAGGGCGGCAGGAGCTAGGCTTGATTGCGTGCAAGCCTCGTGCAGTTAATTACGAAGGAGAGTGCGGCGGAAAACAATCGAGCGGAGGACTCGGAAGTTAGTTGCTCGGCTAAGATGCCATGACTTTTTACTCTGTCATGTTTTTTTTTTCCTTCTTTTTTTTTTTTTGGCCCCCTATCTAGGATCTCAAGATTCTATTCTTCTAGAAACGTGAAAAAAAAAAAAAAAAACACCGTGCCGCAGGACCACTTCTCGCCCCCTGTTTGACTGTGGCCGATTCATGCTCGAGGACTCCATCCAATCAATGGCTGCAGTACGTTCCTTTTGATCGTTCTCAGCCTTCGTCACGTTGCCAGCGTGTATGCATTATGTATAGAGTGCCAACGATCCCAACGATCCCAACCCGCTTCCCGGTGGATCAGTGCAGTAAGAAGGAGCCACGACTGCTGCATGCCAGCTCGGAGATTCGACATTCGACGTTCGACTGGCCTGGCAGGAAAATCGAAAAACGAAAAAGCCCAGTCTATCAGTCTGCCAGTCTGTCAGTCTGTGCCCAATCGACCCTGAGCTGTCGCCCAACCGTCGCTCACGGCGACACCATCCGTGCACGATGAGCACATTTGGGAGCCCAGGAAAGCTTCCTCCCACGAAGCCAATCCCGTGAGTCTTGTCCGCCTGAGAACGTAGTGTTCTTGGCTGACGACTTGCTGGTCCTCCCCTGCCATTAAGACCTCAGAGGGGCAGCTTTCCCCTGGATCACGACGGTATGTATGGCTGAGACAGTCACTGGCCGGGGCAATCCATGGCCGAGGGGATCGCTGGCTAAGGGGATCGCTGGCCAAGGGAATGAATGGCCGGGGGAACCTCAATCTCGAGATGACGCTCACATGCCACCTGGCCTCGGACAATAGGCGAATGCAGGAACCTCATGACAAGCTATCTCAGCTGCATCAAGAGAGTCAAGGGCGTCAACGACAGCGAATGCCGCGATCTGGCCAAGTCATATCTTGGCTGCAGAATGGACTGGTGAGTTGGCGCAAATCTCCTCCCATGGCTGTCTGGCTGTCATTCCGCCCGTTGACGCACTATGCCAGTAACTTGATGGCAAGAGATGACTTCAAAAACCTCGGATTCGACCATAGCCCGGGCAACAAGAAGGCGGGCGATGCAAATCAGGAAGGTGCGAAGGGCGAACTGAGGTGGTGAGAGAGGAGGGGCTCTCTTGCCTCGCCAAAAAAAAAATCCCTCTCTTTGCTTTTTTTTTTCTTGTTTCATATTAATATTAATATTATTCCTCTTCTTCATCTTCTCCTCTTCTCCTCTTCTTCTTCATCCACCTCTTTTTCGTCTTTTCTTCCTCTGACCTTCCGGCTTTCAGCTGTCAATCCGTCATTCGGACGACAGAGCCTGGGTGTTGAACAAATGCTGAGATGACTCATGAGATGACTCATATGACACGCATTTACTTATTGTACATGCAATATGCAACGAAAAGAGGGGATTGGACGAACAGGGAACACTGTTCGTCCAATGGTGCATGTTGCGCATATTGCGCATATTGCCAGCAACTGAGGAGGCTTGTTAGGTTCGACAAGGTGCACGGATCAACCTGGCTGCCCCGGAATTTCCCAGGCTGTCGGGAGTCTCCCCCCAAACGGGACGTCGTCGCTGGGGGAACAGTGGCCTTCGCAAAAGACCATGCCGGACCAATGGCACGCATCCAAGTCGTTGTCGGCGGCGCTGTAAGCCATTGCCATTGCCCCTTTGCTTTGCTTTCTCTCTTCTTCTCTTTCTTTCGCTCCTCGCCCGCCCTCACCCACTCCCTCCGTCGCTCACCTGCATGCATGCGCCTTGTCCCACCTCGTTCCACCTCGCTCCTTCCATACTCCGTGACCCGTATGCCTTCTCGCCGTCCACCTTCTCTTCCTGCTCTCGGTCTCCGTCCTCTCCGTTCTCTCCGTCCCCCCTTCTCTCGGTCAAGCACTCTTCTCTCCCCACCCTTCCTCACCATCACCCAAGAGTCTGCATCTTGCCTTTTCGAGTCCGACTAAACTAAACACCACATACGCGGTGCGCCTGCCTCTGTGCAACCAGGGCTGCCATCATGGCTCCCTTTCCGCGCAGCTTGTCCAAAGAGCGCATTAAGGAGCGCGGCAAGGAGCGCAGCAAGGAGCGCAGCTCAACGCGCAACATCACCCCGCCTAGTCCCTCGGCTTCGTACATGTCCTCCGAGCAGTTTGGTACGTCGCATTTTCTGCTCTACCTCCCAGTCTGCCCTTCTCCTCGCTGACTTGTGGCCACGCCGCTCCCGCTCCCGCTCCCCCTACTGCTCCAGCATCATATCTCAAGGACCTGCGCGACTTCCGTGTCAATAAACCTGGAGGCGCCCGCCCGCTGCCCGACTCCTCCCGACGCCAGTCTGCCCGCTCGTCTTTCGGCACTCTGGCTACCGTCGCAACTGCTGCCACTGCTGCTACTGCTGCCACCGCCGCTAGCTCATTGCCCTCCGACTCGTCCTCACTTTTCCGCGCATCTCCTACTGAAAGCAATGCCGCACCCAAGATCGTTAGCCGCCCGTCGATGTGTGGCAGCGTTTCCTCGAGATACTCAACCATAACCCAAGGCCGAGACTACTATCCCGAACGGCCCGTCCCGCCCCTCAAACCTTCCCAGGTTGTCCCGAGTGCCACCTACATTGAGCGCGGCCAGCGGTGGATGGAGAAAGAAGAGGCTGTCTCGTTGCGCGCTGCCATGGAAGACATGGATATCCAACATGAACAGAAACACGACAACGCGCTTCCAGCCAAGGAGCAACCAACGTCGGACATGGGTGGCCAAGCGCACGACGACAACACCGCTTCCAAAGACAACGGCAACAGCAACAGCGGTGACGAAGGCGAGGAGGATAAGCGCCTCTTTGACGCTGCTCTCAACGAGGCCGCCGAACTTGTCTGGCAGCACCAAAATCCCTCCAAAGCTCCCCAGCCGGGCGCCCCATATCGCTACAAGCCCCATCTGCGCAAGAACAGCTACGCCTATGCCCGCACCGCTAGCGTCGGTGCCTACGGCAACGATGTGGCTCCTACAGGTCTTGCGAGAGACCCTGGCACCCGCTCCGTGTCGGGCAGCTCGACAGAGAGCGACGAGCACGCGTCTCCGTTTGGCCGCAGCCGTGAAATACTAGCCACTGCCAACGACGAGCCGATGGCACTGCGATCGCACGGCTCGCTTGGGGGGCCGCGGCCAATGGTTATGGCGGGTGCCGCCCGTCGCCACAGCAGCTTGAAGAGGAATGTGAGCGGAGAGGTTGAGAAGCCATTCTCGGGCGATCAAATCTGGGAGGAATCCGAAGGCCAGACACCGGATCAGCAGAATATGGAAACTGCTCCGCCTCCACCTCCGCCTCCACCTGTCGACCAAACCCGACCACTTCGAGCCAAGGCCAAGAACCCTCTCAACCGAGTCCAATTCGCTTCTGATGTTGCCGGTGCAAGCGACAACGCCTCCATTTCATCCACGGCATCTGATCCGCCAGCGCCCCCAAAGACGGCGGTATTCCGGACCGAGATATATCGCAACGCGCCTTCCCAGTCACGAAACCCGCAGTACAAGGTCAATGTTCCGTCAGACTTGGCCCAAGCATCCGAACTCACCAGCCAGGCGACGTCACATAAAAAGGGTCTACGCAAGAACGGCGTCGAGATCCGCGGCGATGATATCAGACAGGCCACGAGCATGAAGCTGAAGGACCGCAGCCCCAAACTACCCACGCCGTCCGCAGTCAGCGACAGCCCCGGCCGACCCATCGTAAGCTTTGACAAATACTGGAAGCCCCCAGAGGAGGCTACTGATCACAAGCCAGAAGACCACCATACCATCGGTCGAGGATCTGGCACCGAAACTCGTGGCACCAGCGGCAGCGGACTTCGAACCACACCAGCCCCCACCGACCGGCCTGAAAGCCAGCCCCCAGAACAACAGCAAGCGCGCCAAACCCAGCAAGGTTCGGAACAATACTCTCGGGGACAGCAGCCCCAGCAGCGCCAACAGCGCCAGGACTACGAACAGCAGCAAGACCAGCAACAGCAACAGCAACAGCAACAGCAACAACAACCGAGGCACCCTGCCATCCCTATTATTGCTGTTTCGCAAACTTCTTCGCCCCCGGACGCCTCATCTCGCCCGTGGCCATCGGCACCTAAGCAAGCGCAGGACATTCCGCTTCCTGCCATTCAGGTAGACGGGCCGAGCGGCTCTTCAGCCATTCCCAGCCTTTGTGTGTCAGCCCCGGGCGCGCCACCTATACCGTCCATCGTTCTGCCAGATGGATCAGATGGATCAGATGATGATCATGCCGGCCAGGGTCCCAGCATTCCCGTCATAGTGACTCCCGATACCGATTCGGCGCCGCGACAACCTAACAAACCTCATCCGGGTTCGCGTCCTCTACCCACCCCACAGCGCAGAGGGGGGGCTGGCGGCCGGAGCCCGTTTGACCGCAACAACCGCCCCCAGGGCCATTGGTCCCCCGACAGTCGACCCCAGCCCATTGGCAGCCGCGCGACGGCCCGGTGCCACGAGTGTGAGCATCTGATCGAAGGCCGCTTTGTGTCTCTTGCCGGGTCATCCGAGCGTTTCCATCCGTACTGCTTCCGCTGCTATGTGTGTGGGACCTCTCTGGAAGCACTCGAGATCTCCCCGGAGCCTGACCAGCAGCGGTCCGCGCGCCTTGACCGCATCGCCCGCCGCGCCGCCGGCGAGCCGCTTCCCGAAGCGCCCGGTGAGACCATGGCTGAGGACGGCGACACAAAACTGCGCTTCTACTGCCATCTGGACTGGCATGAACTGTTTGCGCCGCGCTGCAAACACTGCAAGACACCCATCCTGGGCGAGCACGTGTTTGCACTGGGGGCGCACTGGCATCAGGGCCACTTTTTCTGCGCCGAGTGCGGAGACCCGTTTGACAGGGGCCAAACCCACATCGAGAAAGATGGCTACGCATGGTGTGTATCGTGCCAGACGCAGCGGACGGAGAGGCGCGCGCCAAAGTGCAAAGCATGCAACAAGGCCGTCATCGGACAGTATGTGCAGGCGCTAGGCGGGGAATGGCACGACGAGTGCTTCCGCTGCGCTGTGTGTAGCGGAGGCTTCGACGATGGACAGATTTTTCCCCTCGAGGGCGAGCGGTACGGACTGGCGCCTAGAGAGATGGTAGTTTTGTGTACCGGCTGCCGTGAGAGGCAATTGAAAGCCTGAACCGTCGTACGACCCCCCTGTGGCGAAAGTGTGACGCTTGCTTCGCTGGTTGAATTGTCAGCGTCCAACGTGCCCTCCATCCCTTGCGTTCTGCCCTGTTTTAGCACCACGGCGCTGGCGGGCATAGGCCACCACACACTGTTCTCCGATGCTCAAGAGACGTAGGCCGGGACTACCAGGAAAGGGTATACTAGTTCGTCCCTCCAAAGGAATATGTTGGAGTTTTCGGTTGGATTCCAGGGAAACGATAATGGTCGGGGGAGTCTCTTAGAGGATAATTGATCTCATATTCTGAACCTTACTCCAAACCCAATTCGCCCTTTTGTGGCGCAAACGTGTGGTCTTGTGTAGCGAACAGGGTTGATATGATATCAGTGTCCTGTCCTACTCATACCAATTCTACTGATGCTCCACGATCTACGACTAAATACCTCGGTGAACACATCAAGCCCCTTGCCAGTAAAGCACCACATCACATGATATTAGGGGGCTGGTTATCGTGTAGTCGCAGTTTGTTCAGGTGCTTACCTTGAATGTAGACCGCGGGGAAGTCATCTTGCCATTGCGAGCACATGAGAGATACCCTTCAACCAGAAACGCCTACAATTCCCGATCGCCGATGGAGCCCGGCTGTCCCGCAAATCAAGATAAGGCGCCCGGTGGTTTGATGAAAATAAATTGTAGATGCTTAAGTGGATGAAATGTGGTATGGGTGGATGGGAAAAATGTAGCAAGTTACAAAAGGCGGCCGAAGATCATGTCTTTGTAAAACCTCTTGTCCCCTCCCACCTCTGCGTCCGAACCATCCGTCTTTCTTGGGCGGGCCTTGACAGCCCGGCTCAGAGCAAAGCAATGTTGATGGCCAACAGCCATCCTTCAGTAGAACGCCCCAGCCCGGGTAGTGTGGCAAGGGGCATGGTATGCATGGGTATCAGGATCAGGGGAATGAAGTAGTCTCTGAGTTGACCTGGAGCCGCCAGTATCCGCCGACCTGCTCCTGGTGGACTTCAAGTGTATCACCATCCGCCATCTCGAGCTGCAAGGGGAATTTCAAATATGTTAGCGAGGTCTCTTTCAGCGCCCCCATTGGCCAGATCCTGGGTCGAGCATGAGAGTGGCAGGTATGAGGGTTGGTTGGAAGGGGGAGAGGATTGGTTGGAAGGGGGAGAGGTGGTCTCACAGTATCAGGAGTGTCGCCTGGTTGGACCCGCTGACCCTCAAAGAGGAATCGGACCGTGTTCACGGCCTTCCCCTGCCGTTCGCAAAAGGCCGTCATGAGCTTTTCCAGCTTTGTGGACCGCTTGATCTTGAAAAACACCTCATTGTTGTTGTCGGTGACCTTGATATTGAGATGCTCTGATTGTGCAGCTGCAGGTGGCTCCTTTGGCTGATCATCGGATTGCGGCTGATCGGGGCGATCATTCCCATCAGGGTCGCCAATGTTGGAGTTTGAATGGGAGATTTCGTCGGCCATTTTTGCTAGGATTCGGATGCAAGAAGTGTGGGATGGTGCTGGGCACAAGAGTCAGCTCTTTTTGATCTCGGGTCGTCGCAAAAGATATGCTTTCGGGATGGCTTCGACTGTTTGATGCCGATGGGGGTGAGAGCATCATCGCGTCCAGGGGAAGGGGAGGGGCAGACGCGACAGGCTGAGCGGCGACCGCGACGAATATAACCAGGGGAAGCTCATGCGCGGGGCAGTGGACTGCAGGGAGTTGGATCCATTAAACTCCTCACCTGAAAATGTCGAAGATAGATTAGTCTCTGTTCTGTGTTGAGCGACTCGCTGCTAGACTGAGGTGAGACCGAGACTGCTGTCGTTCAATTTGTTGTTGGATTGTGACAAGCGGCAACGACAAGACAGCTGGGAAAAGGGAGGTTCCGATCAAGTCGAAGCCTGAGGCAGGCGAGGGGCAGGCGAGTCTGTGCTTGCCTGCCGCTAAAAGAGCAGGCTGGCAGGCTGGCAAGCGAATTTGAAATAAAAAACAGGGAAGGCGCGGCTGCGTACCCACTATAAGCTGACTAAGCACATAGGTTTTCGAGGCCCAAAACACACAGGCTCCTACTAGCAGGCACATGCATCGACAATCAAGCAAGCGCCTGTCTCTCAGTACTACTCAGTCATCAGGACATCATCGGGTCGACTGGACAGACTGGACAGACTGGATCGAGGTAGTAGATTTTGTGTGCTCGCCATGGTTAGCCTCCCATAAATCCTCATGGATCCCCATGATTCCCCCATGAATCCCCATGCCTTCTTCGGCCATGGTTGACCCGTGGCAGCATCCTACTCAGAAGCTCCAAGCCGATGTTGAAGCTCGACCACCATGCCATCCTCGGGCCGTACGTCGCCCAGTCTCAACATATCCGCGTGTGACTCGTCTACTGACATTCGTCCCCTCTCCACAGTGTGCAATCCAGGGTACGTTTCTCGAATGCGCATCAGTGGGCAGTGAGCATGTTGCTCACACACGGGGCCCAGACTGCCTCACCAAGAACGGTTATAAGGAGGCCAAATGCGCCAGCCTGGTGGACGCTCTGTACGATTGCTGTCAGGCCTTCTACGAAAAGCATGGCGACGATGCGACCACAGCCAGTTGCCCCAAGGCTGGCCTCCTGAGGCTCAAAATGGAGCAGAAGAAGAAAGAGGCTGGCTGAAATTCACACGCCAGCAGTGACAAATTGGAAGGACGCTGAGACAATACCAACCCGAAGGGTCCTAACGATGCTAAGAGAGAGAGAGAGAGAGAGAGAGAGAGAGAGAGAGAGAGAGAGAGAGAGAGAGAGGAGAGAGACAGAGAGAGACAGAGAGACAGAGGGACAGAGAGACAGAGACAGAGAGACAGAGAGATAGAGAGACAGAGAGATAGAGAGACAGAGAGGAAGGGCGAATCTTTGTGCCACTTGTCCAGCCAACGTTGACCCAAAAATGCCTTCCGGCGTGTCAGGCAACAGGTTTCGGACAGTGACGGGTTGCTCTTGGCTATCATTGAGCGCGCAGTGAGGCCGCAAGGGACCTGAACAAGCATTGAAGATCTTGATCCGAGACTCTAATATGAATGCCGTTGACATTGATAAAGAGAAGAAACAAGACCGCAGTGTGCAGATGCTTGGTCTGACCTTTTTTATAAAGATACCGATCTTGGCTTTGTGGGGTTGTGGGGCTGTGGGGCTGTGGGGCTGATGCCGCCAATCAAATGAACCTCCACAAGCCTCCCTTCCTACTGCTCCTTTGAGTCCGACGCGACTTTGAAAGGAAAGCTCACTCGCCAGAGCTGTAGGCAAATCACAACCAGCCTCTTGCGATTTCCTTCCCTTAGCAGCTTCTACTCTACACACACCGTCATCCTTTTTCTTCGCTTTTCTTGGCCTCCTACCAAACCATCTTGATCAGAGGTACGCCCTCAAGGCACCCCCCCGCCCATCTTCCGGTCCCATTTCAATACAGTCAATACAGTACCTGGCAACGACGGCACTTCGACTTCGGCTTCCATCTGGACATGTCCCATCTACTGCCATCTGGCTCGGCCCTCCTCGCGCAGGCTCCTGTACTTGGTTCGTTTCCAGCTTCATTTCCGGCTTTCAACCCGTCAGGGTCCAGTCCAGCACCTCTGACAATGCAACTAGTGGCTGGCTCTGGCTCGACTTTGGCCATGACCGATGGGTCGCTTGGGATTCCCCAGCCTGTAGAGGCCGGCGAAGAAGTCGAATACTTTGCAAGCCAACTCGACCGATTCACCACCGATCCGAAAGCCTCGGCGGCAGAGCATAGAGCCCACCTCTTCCAACTCCTTGATGCCTTCCACACATATTCCCGCAAGAGAGCCGACCGCATACGTGCTCGCCAAGTTCGCGACCAGTCCACACACGCGGGGCGCCGGCGGAGGGATCCTTCCGAGATGGACTTCGACAAAACCGAGGGCGGTCCCGCAACTGTCGCTGGCGGGCTGCTTGAGGCAGAAGAAGAGGCCCAAACGTGGGATCTGCTGCGCCGGATTCTGCCTCTGAGATACCAAGAGCCCGCCATGTCCAAGCCTAAGCCCCAGTCCCCGTCGCATCTCGCACCATCCACGCGAGCTCAGTGGTGGCATGCCTTCCTCGTGTCAGATCCTTCGGCAAGGGAGCGCAAGGTGGTGCTGGAGTGGCTGCAAAACAGCGCGAGCCATGGTCCTCCTGTCGACGAGGTTGTGCGTGAGCTGCAGCAAAAAGCCGATCGGGGAGATATTGTTTCTCACGGCTGGCTGCACACGCGCACCAAGATCAAGCTGCAGAAGAGCGTCAACGGCTACCAGGGAGCGTTGGATCCTACAGATCCGGGATTGGCAGACTCCCACCTCGCTTCCAACACCCTCGTCACCCAGCTGGATCCGGACGCCATCACGCGCCAGGGCCGCAAGCTCGAGGCCCAAGACCAGTCCTTTGAGTGCGCCATCTGCCTGGGCTGCTTCGAGATGCTTCGTCGGGGGTGTGCCATATCCGAGATTCGGGACTGGTGCTCGGTGCGCATGGAGCTCTGGAGGGCCTCTTCCATTGCTCCTTTGCCTCTTTCGAGGGCAGGGGATGAGGAACAAGCCGACTTTGACCCACTTGCCTTGGTGCGCTGGAGGCGTACCTGCTTCAAGGCTGCCCGGGAGGGTGGGTCCTGCCAACACGACAAGGCAGTGAGCGGTATTCTAGCCGGAGACACCCAGAGCGTGGAGGTTGTGTGCAGGACTTTGGACGACTTTTTGTTTGCACACTACAATGCCCTCTTGCGGACCCAGTTCGACTCGTATCTGCTTCAAAATAGCGGCGAGGAAGCCGCAAGTATCGCGAGGCAACTCCCGGCAAGCAACCCGGCGCAACAGCACGCCGATGTGGCCATTGCCGGCAAACGACTCCTCGCCTCACTCGAGGTCGATGAGCGCACAGCGAGCGAGGCGAGGAGGCATTTGAAAGTCTTGCAGGGCGCCATTGTCGCCAATGATCTTGACCGGCACTTCTTCCACCAAGGCATTGTCTTGTCAAAGGCCGCCAACGCGACAGGTCGATCCAAATTGATCCCCGATACAACCTTCAACCTGCCCGATGGTACAAGCCAGGAAAGGTTCTTCACCCTAGGCGACTTCCACACCCTCCGGGTGGCGGTACATGGCCTGATCGTCAAGTCGGCCTTGGAGCAGCTTCACGGGCAATCTGCAGAAGACAACCTGCTAAGCGCGCGCCGTCAGGTGCAAGAAAAGCTACTGGTCTCGTACATCAGCTACCTTCGTCTCGCCGGAATAATGGAGCTGATCCCATTGTACTGCTCGAAACTTTCCAGCTCTTGTCTTTACGAAACGCTTGGGAGAAGCCTGGGATCTGTGACGGAGCCCGAGGAAAGATTGCGGCAGCTGGGGCTGATGAAGAAACTGGGGTTGGACCTCTTCAAATTTGCTCGAGCAATGGCCGAGGAATACCTGAGTGATGCCCGCGAGCGGACGCAGCGCTGCGAGGCGAAGGGCAAGTTCAAGATACTCGAAGACGGCCCGGCGACCCTCCGGTACGGCCGCATCATCAAACCCGACTTTTTTGGCGACGAGGAGGAGGCGGACGCGCTCACGGAGGATGAAGAGATGATTATCCGCGCTATGGAATGGCTTCTACTCATCCCCGGCCACTTCAAGGAAACGTGCGAATTCGTCATTCGGGCGTACAAGTACTTCCTGAAGCGCATGAGCCTCGGTCCGGCGCGTCACCTGTGCGCGAGAATTCCAGGCTTGGCAATCGTGAACAAGAAAACGCCTTTGGGGACAACAAGGGATGTAGAGACAGGTGAAGATGACGGCTTGTGGTGGTTCGAGGAGCTAAGCAATGCCCAGCTCCTGGGCGACTTTTATGCCGAGTGTGGAACCACCAAAGACCAGTTGATGACGACGGCTCATACCCTGTGGGAACTCGAATGCCTGGTGCGCGAGTTGGATTGCCTGGAGACGATGGCCGCCGTGGTCGCTATGCATAAGGAGTCAGTCTCGCGCCAACCGCACCCAACACATGCCCTTGCATTCGGTTTTTTTTTTTTTTTTTTTTTCTCGGCGATACTAACCTCCTTCTTGATCCAGGACTGGTTTGGACCGCGGCGGCATGCAGCAGCGCGCAACTAACGAGCTCCGGCTAGTGAAGACGTTCATTGACCCTTTACTTAGCAACTTCTTACTGATCGTCAACGAGGGTGAGTGGGCGCTTGCAGCAGCAGCAGCATCATCATGGACGAACAAATTCTACATGGGACGGCAAGCTGACCAGATGGCCATGGCCTTCCTTCAGATGACCCCGATTTGACCGACATCCGCGAGGCTTACCTGCCCGAGACAATCTTGGCCTACATCAGCGCTCTCCATTTTGCGGGCACATCGTATGCGCGTGACAACCTACTCGAGAGCATGGAATTGGCGTCCGTCATTGCGGCAAGAGGATCGGACGTGGCAGCTGCGTTTCAGCAGTGTGGGCGCATGAGGGAGCTGCTCGAGGCGTTCGCGTCGTGCAGCAAGGCATTGGCTATCTGGGCCACGGACAGCAGGAAGGGCTCGCACCAAACCACCTCCAAGAAGTTACGCACCTTGGGCTGGTCGCGTGAGCTCTGGTCGGTGCAGCTGTCGGAGGACCAACAATGAAGAGGTGAATATGGCAACGATCTTTCCAGCATAGGGATGGCGTCTCGAGGACCGGGTGTTTTCACGCTCTCAACCAGGCACACAAGGCATTGTGGCGTCGGTACATATGGAATTTTGCGGGGGTATGGATGGCAACGTTCCCCAGAGTGGCACTTCTTCTCAATCCCAGCCCCTTGGCCGCGACAAGTGAATACTGCAACGAGACGACTGTGCGAGGTTACATGTCTAGGTACATGCAGCCTAGATATGAATCCATGCCATGCTCAGACGCTCACAGATTTCTCAGTCTCGGCGCTGTACATAACCTTCGCAGTTGCACGCCAGTTACCGTTTTCTAGCCTTTTATTCCCTCTTTCCATATCCCCCATGTCTGCTTCCGGCGGAAGGCAACGACATGACGCAGGGACGCGTTTTATGTATGCACCAGATCTTGATCCCGAGACTCTTGGGGGTCGTCCCATGATTAACCCTCCCGGGTATTCTCCTCATATAGCCTCTTGTCACTTGATGGAACGGCCTCGTCCCGCAACCGAAAGACTTTCCAAAACAGTCAGAAAGCCGTGTGACGAAGTCCTACAGCGATCGGATCTCATCCTCCTTTTTTTTATCAGAAGGGCAGATGCAGCGAAAAGTGTCAACTCTTTATCTCGCGAGTCCCCTCGAGCATTCTATCAGTACCGGCTCGATGTCTATACCAATACCGTTGTCAGAGGTGTCAAGCGGCTCACTACGACTGATCCACGTAGGTGACGGCGTGCAAGGCGATGAGGCCACATAGGTTCAAGTACGTGCTTGGCGGCCCGGCGAGCAAGCAACCATGGATGCCAACCGACTTGCCTTTCGCCAATAGAAGCTGGTACCACGCGTGATGCGACCGACATTCTCGCGAGATCTAAGAGCGAAGCTGCTCGGGAAGAAGTGGTACAGTGCCATTCACAAAATAAACATGCAGATCCAAGGGTCCATGCACCGCTCATTTGTTAACCCCGATTGTTCTATTATTATTATTATTATTATGGGATAACCATCAGCAAGCACAGGGGCAGGCAGGTGCATGGGACCGTTGCTAAGTCTCGAGGTGCTGCCCGGCTGTGGGGAACAGGTTGACTGACAGCTCTGTTCGACTTGGGTATCAGGACCGACGCGGACGTGATCAAGGAGGCCCTGACACTTGGGCTGGGCCAGTGCTGGTGCGACGGCCCTTGATCTTTCGCCTGGGAAATTCATAGTTCGCAGGGTGCTGGACATTTGCTAGCTAGCCTGCCGGCCGACCTGGACATCTCGATGGGGCTTGTTAGAGTATCGACGGCTGCAGAACTAAACCGTAGAGTACTGAGGGAAGCGAGGTACGTAAGAAGGGGGGGGGGGGGGGGGGGACCCCAAGTCCTCATTGCGAGGAATGTATTTCATGGCATGTTACAGGCGGTGTCGGGGGGTTTTTTTTTTTTTTTTTTTTTTAATATTACCTGCCCTCTCTGCCGGCTCTCATGTTTCCCGCCTATTGGCGTCGCAGTATCATGCACTAGCTAGTCTCTCATGTATGACTAGGTCGCCATTGTCATCGTATCCAACCCTCCCCTCGTTCACTGCTCGACTCATTTCCTCTCTCAGTACGTCCTTCTCCCCAGTCCATGGGTTCCACTCCCATCCCTCGCGCATCCACATCCACCGCAGGCATGCCCGAAGCTCCTTGTCTTGGGGCAGCACGCGCATCCACTCGGGCTGGAAGCCCGGCTTCTGTCCTTTTCCCATCCAGTCGTCCGCCCGCCCGAGCAGCTCATCTCGACAGAAGATGCGCCACGAGTCGAGAGCGTACCGCCCTTGAGTGAGGTGGCCGATCTCCCAGCTGCAGCCGAACGCGCGCCTGGCCTCGGAGTTAGTGATGGCACCAGCCATAGCCATACCTTGATCTTGTTCGTTGAATCCATCATGGTCATTCTCCCCTTCAAACTCTTCGCCGGATTTTACCTGGCGCCCATCCCCCTTGTCGGGATAATTCCGCACTCCATACCTCCTCTCTTTGGCGGGCGGCCTTTTGAGCCACGTCCTGGCGTACTTTTGCATGACTGCACACCGCACCGAGGACAGACCCAGATGTCGGATGAGCGGGATAATTTCCTGCTCAGCATCCGCCTCCGCAAGAGCCCCCGGCGTAGGCCATCGGTCCATGACCTGGCGAAAGACGGGTATGGCGGCCTTGCCGGTCGTGCGGATTAGGAAGGTGATGGCAATCAGGAGCTTGAACGGATCATGCGCGAGCTCCTCTTGTATGAGGCCGAAGCAAGAGGCCGTAAGGGGTGGGATGGGGAGCGATGAGACGGTGCCACGCGGTGGTCGGGTCGTCGCCCTGCTCTTGTGGGCGCTGCCAGGCGTCGAGGAGCCGTGACAGGCTTTGCTAGTGCTGGGAAGAGGAGGGAACATTGTGGCCTGCGAGAAGAAGGGCGATGTCATTGTCCCCTTCGCCTTGACCCCACGCCCTGACTTGGCTGGGCCCAAAAAGCTGGGCAAGTTTCCCTGGCCGATGGCTGAAGTCGCTATGCGCGGTAAGCTGTCGCTCTCCTGCCACGGCAGGGATGGAGCAAAGAGGCATCGCTCCAAGTCCTGGCTCGAGGCAGACTCATCGTCCGAGTCCGAGCCCCTATCGAAGGCCTCTCGGATCTTGTTCGAGACTGAGGAGAGCAAGGCTCCCGATTCCTTCGTCGTACCTTTATTTGCCGTAGTCGTCGTACCTTTATTCGCTGTAGTCGGGCCCTCACCGCCGAAATCCTCTTCTCCAATCGCACACATCCAAAACGGCTGTTGAATATAGGCATTCCCATGAGCTCCTGCTTGGCCAAGATTCCTTCGCCAAGATTTGTCTTCCCGTTGCTCCGCCCCGCCCTCTTCCCAATATCCTGACTTCGTGCTGGATTGAAATGCCTTTTGCCTGGCAGTGCCGGTATTCTTGGTTTCCCTCGGCGGCAGCAGTGGCGGCGGTGGCGGCAGACATCCTTCTCCCTTTTCTTTGCACGCTCTCTTGCGTCCCCGTCCCGGGCTTGCTCTGCCCTTTCTGGTGATGGCTCTGCTGATATGGTGGTCGACAAGGTCCCGTCCTCTGCCAGACACCAGCATACCCAGGAACAGCTCCGGTGGCCTGTCATGCGCGTGTTTTACTACGCCACCACAGGCCTGGCTCCGCAGAAAGGACGCACATTTGGTGACCATGTCCCATTTCTCCGAGATATATGTGATGCCGAGGTTGAACATGGCATCCAAGTCCTGGGCGGGTACCCGACCAGATGTGATGACCGAACGCAGAAACTCGCGTGAATCAGGATCGCCATCGAGGACAAAACAGTCGAGTAGCTGATCTGCTACCGCAGGAGCGACGGGTTGATGGGCGCGGGACGGATTGGGCATATTGGCGATGGGGTTTGAGATGGTGGGTATCAGGCCATCATTCTATATTCATTGACTAGGATGGTTAATAATTTCGGTTTTTGGAGGGAGACGTCTCTCTCCATACCCGTTGTGAGTCACGACGGCGAGGCAGTGAACCTGACGCCTCAGATAGGGAGGTACTGTACCTATCGAGTTTGTCAGCGACAGATGGAAGGATGACCAAAAGGCCTTTTCTTTTCTTTTCTTTTCTTTTTTTGCATGGCAGTTGCAAAGTCGTAAAGGCTGGGTTGGGAATTGGCGCTTGAGGATGACCCTAGACGTTCATTGTACCAAGCAAGCTGAGGTGGTTACGAGGCGAGGAGAAAAGTGGCTCGAATTGGAGGTTGGTTCAGCACTCTCTTGATTCACTCTACCCTGTCAGCCAACCCCCCTCTAGGTGTCAATCCTTTTCTAGCATGGGTTCCTTCCCACCGCGATAATAAACAAAGCACCTAATTCCTCTCCTGTTTCCTGCGCTTTTCTATATCACATGCAGAAGAGGAGGTGGCGAGGGTACACCTTGACGGGGCTTTCTTAGGTACATACTTCTCATGTCATCCTTGCCAAGCCCGCACCATACCAGGCTCTGTCCTGCCACACGGCCACAAGGTTCACGACGCATTGGCCGTTCGCGCCCCCCCCCCCCCCCCCCCCCCCCCCCCCCCCCCCCCCCCCCCCCCCCCCAGACGCCCCCCGGCGGGGAGAAGGAGAAGAGCGGGGGGGGAGTCTGGGGG